>PITA01032375.1:0-14013 GCA_004023965.1 Spilogale gracilis
GTTCTTACCGTGGCCATCCCCTTTGTATGTGGGAGACGGTTCTTACCATGGCCATCCCCTTTATATGTGGGAGACGGTTCTTACCGTGGCCATCCCCTTTGTATGTGGGAGACGGTTCTTACCGTGGCCATCCCCTTTGCACCATCTTCTGCCTTTAGTCACACCAAACTCTTCTTTCTCAAAAAAGGATAAGCATTATCCTTTTTCCAAGGTCTTCCCAGCATTTCTGTGAAAAGTAGAGGTGTGGGAACATGTCGGGTCGTAGAGTGCTGTAACAAGACAAGGGAGGAAAGGAAGGAAAGGCAGACAGGTGACTGAGAGGTGTGCTCAGAGGATGTCCAGAGCGGAATGGGCAGGGAGTGGGAAAAAGACAGACACAGGTGTTCCTCCTACCTGAGGTCACATGTATTATTTCCTTTGCTTATTTAGGGGGCCTGGCAGCTGTGATTTACACGGACACTTTGCAGACGGCAATCATGCTGGTGGGGTCTTTTATCCTGACTGGGTTTGGTAAGTGGGGCTGGGGCAGGTTGAGGAGGCAGGGAGGCAGAGGAAGAGGACCAGGGAGAAAAAAAGCAAGTGTAGCCTCCCTGCTTGCTGCTGGCCCAGGCAGTGAGCTGGGTATCCTTTGCCCTCCCCAGGGGAGTGGTCTAGCCTGGATTGGCCACCATAGTGGGTGTGCAGGGGCACCATCCTCAGACCTGGAGAGCTCAGGTGGGGCCAGGTTCAGGAAGTACCTGATCCCTGCTTCCCTCTAGATAGACTGAGCCAGTGGTCCCCAGTGTGGACCTCTGATGTCATGATCTGCTCTCTACAGAGAAACTGGACAAAAAAAAAGATATGTCTAAATATGCACCTGGCTAAATATATTCAATGTTGTATCTCAAAGGTTAGATTACATCTTGTCTATATTTGATGTTAAATGTCCTTTATTTTATGAATTAATAATAGTAAGTTATAATTTTCTTGTTTATGTCCTTATTTGACAAAGTTAAAAAAATTAGCTAGTCTATATTGGCTCCTGACCCCAATTGTGTAATTTGTAAAATCCCAAAGACAAGACTGGAGACCATAAATCTAGAGATACTAATTATGGGAGAATATAAATGCATTTTTTTTAATAGGGCTCATACTCTATGGGTCTTGTGAAGCCCCTTATCTACTCTTTATTCTCTGTTTCCAAGAGATTCCATTTGCTTTTCCCCAGTGGTGGTAATGGTGGCAGTGGGGTCTGAGGGCAGGGGTTAGAATGACTTATTCAAGGACACACAGCAAAGAGGTGGTAGGACTCTAGACTCTTTGCCCTTTTTCTATCTATCCTACCACACTGCTGTGACCAGGGATGGTGTGGCTGAGTCCGTGGGCCTCTAGTCTTTGTGCAGGATTTTAACAGCTGCTTCTCACTGGGAAGTGTGAGAGGAAAGCATCTTTGAGTCTTCAAAACCAAGGTCTCTCTTTTAATAAATTCAAATACTTTCCCTTTTGGAAAAGGTTTATCGTTGAAATACTTTCACAGATTATTGCATTAGACCCTCAAAGTTGCCTCACCCCCACCCCAGGAGGCTGGGCAGGATTAAAAATCCCAATTTGTGGGTGAGAGAGCTGAGGCCCAGAATAAGAAAGTGACATGCTCAAGACCACACAGGAAGAAAACTGAATGAAGAGTTGAGAGTTTTAGGATGTTTGTTGCTGATGTTTTCCAGCTTTTCACGAAGTGGGAGGGTATGATGCCTTCATGAAAAAGTATATGGAAGCTATTCCAACTGTGACTACTGATGGAAACACCACCGTCCGAGAAGAATGCTATATACCAAGAGCTGACTCCTTCCACATCTTCCGAGATCCCATCACAGGAGACCTGCCATGGCCTGGGCTCATCTTTGGGCTGTCCATCCTAGCCCTGTGGTACTGGTGTACAGATCAGGTACTCATGCTGGATGTGTGGGGTGGATGGGGTCTTTGCAGGGACTCCTGTCTATGGCTTGTGGTTGGCTATGGAGAGCAGGGCTCATATGGTTTGGAGTCACTAAGCCTTGTGACAAGGAAGTGCCAGGCCAAGAATCAAGGACATATGGGAGGGGAGTTGAGGGTATCCAGAGGGCACTGAGGGGTCTTTCACCTGCACCCCTCTCTTATGGGCTTTCCTTGGCAGGTCATTGTGCAGCGCTGCCTCTCAGCCAAAAACATGTCTCACGTGAAGGCCGGCTGTATCATGTGTGGATATCTGAAGCTGCTTCCCATGTTCCTCATGGTGATGCCAGGAATGATCAGTCGCATCCTGTACACAGGTGATGCCTTTTGCTGGACTCAGCAGCCACTCTCTCCCACTCTCCTGGGTCCTTGTCACTTCTAAAGCCCTGTAACTCCCTGCTCTTCCTCTTTTTCCCTCTTGTTTTTTTCTTGCCACAATTACCAAGCATTATTTTTACCTCTTTATGTAGCAAAAAATTGAGGTCAGAGAACCTGTGTGGTTGTCTTCCCTGGTTCCCCACCTTGACAATTACTTTCTACCCTTTTGCAAATTCCCTGAAGTCAAGCAGTAGCTTCTTCCAACTGACATTTGCTAACTTTGTCCTGTCTTCCTCAGGCTCTGATACTGTGTACAATGTCTTTAATGTCAAAGGATCCTGGCCAGTCTCTAATTGCTTATGCTCTGAGACCTGTTTCTTCACCCACTTCTTTGAAGATCCCTGAGCCTTGTACGTCACTATCTAGGGTGATGGAATATTTTGACTCTTGTGGCTTCTCCAGCTTTGCCAGTCGAATTTTTATGGTCAGCCATCATAGTTCCAAACTGTTTCTTGGAAAACAAAATAATGGCCAAAAAAAGAGCACGAGGGAGTGAAACTTTGGTGAGCTCCCAAAACCAAGACAAGACGGTCTGGGGGCCATGCTGCCATTGGTTGTTAACAGTGTTTCTAAAAGGCATAATCTTATACTGGCTCACCTGTCATGAGAAAAATATTCCTAACTGAATATATTGTAATGGGTATAATACACGTAAAAGTATTTGAGATAGTGCTATAATGAATTAGTGGTCTATGGGGCAGCACTAAATGATATATCTGTAGTAGGTACCAATAAATATTTATTGATTTAATTCTAAAGAAGGTAGCAGAATTTTCTCTAAGTCTCTAGATCATTTTCCCTTCCTCTCTCAGGCTACTTCCTGTCTTTCTCTACCCCCAGATTTTTCACATTTTGGAAATACTACCCCACAGTCCTCCCACTGGGAAATCCCCTTAGTAATCTGGGTGTTCAATCCTACTTGCAAAAAGCGGTGGCAAATAAACCTCAAATTACAAGCCACAGGTCACTATGATCTTCAGGAGAAACAAGACAATAGCCACTACTATGCTGTAGGGAAGATTCGCTAAAGTCTAAAGACTGTGCCCCCTCTCCACCCACCCTGAGCATTGCTTTACTTCCTCCCTCCTCTGCCTAAGAACTCTTTTCTTCCCAGTCAGATCTTGGAGATAGTCATACCAGTAGGGCAGGAGCATGGCTTGGTAAGGCTCAACTTGGAGCTGTGCTCTCTGTGGAAGCAATTCAGCACCTTGGGCAGGAATGTCCTGTTTAAAGTCTTATTTTAAGAAAGTTCCTTAATGTCTGTTTGCTGACATGGCTCTTCATCTTTCCCCAGAAAAAGTTGCCTGCACCGTCCCCTCGGAATGTAAGAAATATTGTGGTACGGAGGTTGGCTGTACCAACATTGCTTACCCTACCTTGGTGGTGGAGCTCATGCCCAATGGTGAGATCATCTTTCTGGCAAAGTCTTTGGAAGCGGATTTGGTTTCTCCCTTTATGTAGATTTATGTGGTCTTGTGGGGAAAAGCATTTCTGAGCTTAAGGGCCCAGTAGGGAAGGCTTCCCTCTGGGTGTCCTTGGTTTTTGTTTTTGTTTTTGTTTTTTTAAAGATTTTGTTTATTTGACAGAGAGAAACACAGCCAGAGAGGGAGCACAAGCAGGGGGAGTGAGAGAGGGAGAAGCAGGCTTCCCACTGAGCAGGGAGCCCGATGTGGGACTTGATCTCGGGTCTCCGGGATCACGACCTGAGCCGAAGGCAGTCGCTTAACCAACTGAGCCACCCAGGCGCCCCAGTCCTCGGTTTTTGAACACATCTTCCCTCAGTGGAAAAGAGACAGATGATTTGGTTGAGCTCTGTGAGACCTAGCATGTGTTTATCAGTCAGGTGTGGAAAAGAGGTGATATGAAAATGTGCTAGTGAAAAACACAACTTTTCCATCCTCATTTAGAAGATCTTTCAGGTCAAGTACCATATGGTTTCACTTACTTGTGGAACATAAGGAGTAACATGGAGGACAGTGGGAGAAGGAAAGGAAGTGTGAACTGGGATAAATCAGAGAGGGAGAGGAAGCATGAGAGACTTTGGACTCTGAGAAACAGACTGAGGGTTTTGGAAGAGAGAGGAGTTGGGGGATGGGTGAGCCTGGTGGTGGATATTGAGGGCACGAGTTTCATGGAGCACTGGGTGTGGGGCATAAACAATGAATCTTGGAACACTGAAAAAATGAAATAAATTTAAAGTCAAAAAAATGAAATAAAATAATTATTAAAAAATAATAAAATAAAATCAGGAGTGCAAAAAAAAGATCTTTCATAGCTTTCCAATAGACATTAACATGAAACCTTGAACTAAGTGGAGTTTTTCCTTGAGAATACATTGATATTAAAAGGAAAAGCCTGGAGGGAAAGGCAGAACAGTTTTAGCTATAGAATGAGGACGTATGAAACATTCTACATAGAGGCAACCCACAGAATGGAAGAACATATTTGCAAATGACACTACATATAAATAGCTGGTATCCAAGTTCTGTAAAGAACTTCTCAAACTCAACACCCAAAAACCAAATAATCAAGTCAAAAAATAGGCAGGAGACATGAACAGACACTTCTCCATGGAAGACATACAAATGGCTAACAGACACATGAAAAAATGTTCATTATCATTAGCTATCAGGGAAATTCAGATGAAAACCACATTGAGATACCACCTTACGCCAGTCAGAATGGCCAAAATTAGCAGGACAGGAAATAACAGGTATTGGAGAGGCTGCGGAGAAAGGGGAACCCTTCTGCCCTGTTGGTAGGGAAGCAAGTTGGTGTAGCCACTTTGGAAAACAGTGTGGAGGCTCCTCAAAAAGTTAAAAATAGAGCTACCCTGTGACCTGGCAGTTGCACTTTTGGGTATTTACCCCAAAGACACAGATGTAGTGGAAAGAAGGGCCACATGCACCGCAATGTTCTAGCAGCAATGTCTACAATCGCCCAACTGTGGAAGGAGCCCAGATGCCCTTCAGCAGATGAATGGATAAAGAAGAAGTGGTCCATATGTACAATGAAATATCACCCAACCATCAGATAGAATGAATACCCAACATTTGTATCAACATGGATAGAACTGGAGGGGGTTATGTTAAGTGAAGTAAGTCAAGCAGAGATAAACAATTATCATATGATTTCACTTATTTGTGGAACATAAGGAATAACATGGAGGACATTAAAAAGAAGGGAAAAATAAAGGAAGGGGAATCAGAGGGGAGATGAACCATGAGAGACTATGGAATCTGGGAAACAAACTGAGGGTTTTAGAGGGGAGGGGGATGGGAGGATGTGTGAGCCTGGTGGTGGGTATTTAGGAGGGCACGTATTGCATGGAGTACTGGGTGTTGTACATAAACAATGAATCTTGGAACTGCATCAAAAATAATAATGTACTGGTGACTAAAAAAATAAAAAAATTAAAGAAATAAATAATATAAACAACAACAAAAAATGAGAAAGTTTGAGGCAGTAGATGGGTGGACCACAAGGGGGTTTATCACTATAGAGAATGTGTTATCCTAGGTGATTGAACACTTGGAATCCAGAATAGTTAGAGTTTTGGGGTGGGTCTGTAGGGCTACTGTTCGTGTTTCATGTCGAAGAAAAATCTAATTCTGGATCAAGGTCTCAGGAGACTAAAAATGCAAAGGCATTGAACAGGAAAATTTACAATAAACTTACAAAATTTTATCACTGAGATGAAACCTAGAGACTAGTAAAACCTCTGCATTTTATAGTTAGAGGAAACGGAAACCTGCAGAAGGAAAGTGATTTTTTCCAAGGCCACATAGCAACTCAGTGTCTGGCTTTAACTGTGCTCAAGGCTGGAATTGAAGATATATATTTTTTAAACCACAAACTGGATGTGTGACCTTGGGCAAACCATTTGCATTCAAATTCTATAAAAATGGGGGTAATCGTTAACTATTTCACTGAGACGGGCTGCTTATTAATTAAGGTTAAAATAAGAAGAGTCACGTGGCTGGTTCTTTTAGAGTTCTGTTTTGGATTACACTGACCTATGTAGGGGTATTTATGTTGCTTTTATTTCTCTCTCATTTTTTAAGACTTAAAATTTTTTTGAAATGATTTACTTATTTATTTTATTTTTATTTATTTATTTAAAAATGTTTTATTTATTTGTCAGAGAGAGAGAGAGTGAGCACAAGAAGGGGGAATGGCAGGCAGAGGGAGAAACAGGCTCCCTGCCGAGCAAGGACCCTGAGGCAGGACTTAATCTCAGGACCCTGGGATCATGACCCAAGTCAAAGGCAGGTGCTTAATGGACTGAGCCATCCAAGTCCCCTACTTATTTATTTTAGAAAGAGAGAGCGAGAGAGCAAGAAAGTGCATGAGTGAATGGGGAGAGGTGCAGAGGGAGAGAGGATCTTGAAGCAGACTCCATGCTAGGCGCAGAGCCCCACATGGAACTTGATCCCAGGACCCCGAGATCATGACCTGAGGCAAAACCAAGAAATCAAATGACTGAGCCATCCAGGTTTCCCCTTAAACTTTTTTAAAAAGTAATTTCTACACCCAACACGGGGCTTGAATAACCTTGAGATCAAGAGTTGCATACTCTACCCAGAATCAGCCAGGTACCCCTATTTATATTATTTCTTTAGATGGGCAGATCTTGGGTACTGTAGCTTGGAACACTATGCTAGAATGAACTGTGCATGACAGAAAGAACCATGACATGCAAGACAACAAAATTCTATGCTTACATGTACTATTGCCCTTCCCTCACCTTCAGCTGGAGTCTGGCTTCTATAAACACTGAATTTCCCAATGACTCCTGGAGCTAGATTAAACAGATATTTTCCATTCCTATTCTTTCTTGGCCCCTCACTAGCTTTCAGCCTTATTGAGCACTCATCTTTCTTTAGTTACCTCTTCTCTTGAATTCCATAACACTATACTGTTCTACTAGTCTTCTTTAAAAATCTCTATCCTTTATCTGCTCTTTTTTGCCTCATTTGAAGACTCAGCTTCGTCTGCTTGGCTAGTAAATGATGCTCCACTAATCCGTCACTAAATTCTGTCCATTTTGCCTCCTAAATATCTCTTATAGTCATCTATCTCTTCCTATTTTTACCTCTATGACCCTACCCTGATATACTATTATTTCTTGCCAGAGTCACCATAAAATTATGTTCAACAAATATTTATTGAGTGAATAAGAGAGTTTGATAAGAGTGTAATATAAAGGGGAGAGCTTTCTCCCAGCATTAAAATTAACTAAAGTACCTGAACAAATGGCAGAGCTAGGGCTCCTTGAAATGGACTTTTGTTTTGCCAACTGAAAAGTGAGGGAATTGGACTAGAGGATCTTTTTTTTCCTCAAAGATTTATTTATTTGACAGAGACAGACAGATACACACACACACACACACACACACACACACACACACACACACACAATCACAAGTAGGCAAACTGGTTGGCTGAGAGAGGGAGAAACAGGCTCCCTTTTCTAGGGCTCCCTAGAAAAGAGAGCCCCATGCAGGGTCTGATACCAGGACCCTGGGGTCATGAATTGAGCCAAAGGCAGACATGCAACTGACTGAGCCACCCAGAACCCCTGGACTAGAGGATCTTTATAACTCCTTCTGTAGCTCCAATAGTCTATGGTCTATGTGGTACGAACTCAGGAGGAACCATTAAAAAACTCCCAACAAATGACAAAATAGTTGAAACAGCAGCCTTTACTTTTCCTTTTGCAGAGCTGTAGATGAAAGTAAAACTATAAAATTATTTACAGAAACAAAACCCAGAGGAATGATAGAATCATGTTCCAAAAAGATCTCAACAGGCAGGAATGTTGTCTCAAATCTAATAAGCTAAAGTTTAATAGAGGTAATATGCCAAGTTCTGTATATTTGGGTCCCCAAAACCCAATTATAAAAAACATTATAAGAAGCTGAGGATATTTAGTGTGGAGGAGAGAGATTTCAACAGGACACTGGGCACCTGGGTGGCTCAGACGGTTAAGCATCTGCCTTTTGCACAGGTAATGATCCCGGGGTCCTTGGACTGAGTCCTGCAACAGGCTTCCTGCTCCTCAGGAAGACTGCTTCTGCTTCTGCCTTGGCCTCTCTCTGTCCCCATCTCTCATGAATAAATAAATAAAACCCTTAAAAAAGAGGATATAAATTATCTTTGAATATCTGAAAAATGGTAAAGAGGGTGAACAGTGAGACCTTTTTTGTTGTGTAGCATAAAGACTGTGTCTGAGACTATTATGAGGCAGGTATCAGCCTAGTTAGGACTGTCCGAGAGGGAGCAGACTTCCTGTGTGGTTATGGATTTCCTGTTGCTGGGGAATTTGGGCAGAAGAAAAGATTTTACCAATGGATGGTGATCCTAGGTGACCCCTAAGGTTACTTTTACTTCTAAGACTCTTCATGGTGGACCCTCAGCATGACCTGGCCTTCCAGCCCAGCAGGGACAACTTTATGTTCACCTTGGTGTGGAAGTAGTAATAGAGATTATGGTCAACCATGCTGGCCATGATTGGGAGAAATTTTATTTTATTTTATTTTTTTTAAAGATTTTATTTATTTGACAGAGAGAAACAAGGGAGAAATTTTAAAAGAACAATCCCTTATGCTGATTTGGGAAGGTGTAGTATTATCCCCATTCAATACACCAAGAGATGAGGCATAGAGGTTGGTATAACTTGCTTAGGGTCAGAATTGGAAATAAAGTCTTGCCTGTTTTTTTCCACTGGCAACTTTATTGAGCTATAATTCACATACATATGATGCATCACTTAAGGCATACAATTCAGTGGTTTGTTAGTATATTCAGAGTTGTGCAACCATCACCATAATTTTAGAAAACTTCTATTATCTCCAAAAAATCCTGTACCCATTAACAGTCATCCAATATTTTACTGTATTCCCCTTAGCCCTAGGCAACCATTGATCTACTTCCTCTCTCCATGGATTTGCTTATTCTGAGCATTTAACATAAATGGGATTATATAATAGTTGTCTTTTGTGTCTGGCTTATTTGACGTAGCAGAATGTTTTCAAGGTTTATCCACATTGTAACATGCATTAGTACTTCTTCCTTTTTTATTAATAAATAATATTCCATTGCATGGATATATCACACTTTGTTTATCCATTTATCAGTTGATAGACATTGTATTGTTCCTACTTTTTAGCTATTATAAATAATACTACTATAAACATTCACGTTTGAGTCTTTTAAAAATATATTTATTAATTTTAGAGAGAGAGAGAGAGAGTAGGAAGAGGGAGGAAGAAGGAGAGGAAGAAGGAGAGAGAAAATCCTAAGCAGACTCCCTACTGAGCACGGAGCCCAATGAGGGGCTCAATCTCATGACTCTGAGATCATGACCTGGGCAGAATCAAGAGTTGGACACTCAACTGACTGAACCACCCAGGTGTCCCCCCCATGTTTGAGTTTTTATGTGAACATGTGTTATTATTTCTTTAGAGCAGATACCTAGGAGTGAAATTAATGGGTCATATAATAACTGCATATTTAATTTGAGAAACTGCTAGACTATTTGCCACAGTGGCTATACTACTGCCAACAATGTATGAGGGTTCCTACTTCTCCACATCTTCACCCACACTTGTTGTTTTCTGTCTTTATTTTAATAGCCACCCTAGTGGCACAAAGTAATATTTTATTACGATTTTGATTTGAATTTCCCTGATGTTGAGCATCTTTTCATGTGATTATTAGCTGCTTATTTATCTTCTTTGGAGAAGTTTCTAGTCAAGTTCTTTTCCCCTTTTTAATTGGATTATTTGTCTTTTTAAATTATTCAGCTATTTATGTTCTTTATATATTCTGCATACCTGACCCTTATTAGATATATGAATTGCAAGTATTTCCTTCCATTCTATGGACTTTTCACTTTCTTGAAAAACTTATCTTTTGAATCATAGTTGGAATCTTTCTGCTATACCATGAATTTTTTTTAAGTAAAAGACCTTATAAAACCCCTCTTAGATTGAATCACACATACATCATCACCACCCCCCTAATTATCACCCCATCACCACCACCACCACCATCATCACTAAACTGCAAAGTATTTACCTCATATATATTTTGTCCTTATCTCTTTGTTGATTGCTTTGAGCTTACAATATAATTTAAAGCCACAGTTTATTCTTTGAAACAGCTAGTCTTTCTGGAGAGACAAGTTGAAGAACATGGAATGGTTTCAGAAGACAAAGAAACCTTGAGTTCTCACAATTTCCAAGTACCAAAGAGCTGGGTTGCTGTGTGTGCCACTCAGAACCTCCTTTTCTTTCAGGACTGAGAGGCCTGATGCTGTCAGTCATGTTGGCCTCTCTCATGAGCTCCTTAACCTCCATCTTCAATAGTGCCAGCACCCTCTTCACCATGGACATCTACACCAAGATCCGGAAGGGAGCATCTGAGAAAGAGCTCATGATTGCGGGAAGGTAAGAGCAGCTTCTTCTGCCACCCACCCTGAAAGCTTGAGTGATCTGAGCTACCCTTTCAAGGTAGAGAAGACTTGTAGATGTTTGGGTAGAATGGGAGTAACCTCTGTGGATAGTTATATTTGCACTTCAGTGGGCTTTAATTTTAAATCAAAGATCATCAAACAGTGCCTGTCTGGAGTAAGATATGATATCAGAAATCATCTAATTTAACCCTCAGTTTATCCACAAGTAAAAGGGGGCTTGTCTTGCCTAAAGCCAGATAGTCTGGACGGTGGCAGAACCAGGACTGGAATGCAGGCCAAATGAGTCCTTGCTCAAGGCCTTTTATGCTGCCCATGTGGCCCTCATCAGCCCTCTGCACTGTAGGTCTTCACATGGGCCATCTTCAAGGCCAAGATGCTTCTGATGCCTTGACCATTTGCTGCAACATTTTGCACTACTATTATGAAGGTCAAGTGATACTGTGCTTGGGAACATGTTCCGTAAAGTCTAAAACACCATGCTATATGTACATTTGTTATTGCCAAATGGGATAATGGACACAACAGAGTACTGAAAGAAGAAGAGTTGATGCATGCGTCAGAAGTGTTTATAATCTTGACTATCCATAGATGCTTGGATAGAGGACAAATAAAGCTCTGCTGTGTCTCTTTGTGGGGCTATGGCGGGTCAGCTTCCTTGGAGCAGGGTGATCAAGTCCCTGTGAGGTCATTCAGGGGAAAGTTCCACAGTGAGTGCAGGAGGGGTATGGGCTGCCACATCATAGATCTCATCAATAAGATTAGGGCAAGGGAAGTAAAGGGGACAGGCCCCTGTCAGGTGATGAATCACCTGTATGAGTCTACTCCTTTGCTTCACAGAAAGCAGCACATCACCCTGCCTGGTTTTTCTCTTAGAAAGGACTTTACTGTTCCCCCTTTTATCTATAAGGCTCAAGATGCAACATGAGAAGAGAACCATTTTGTTGCTTTGCTCAGGGCTAGACCCCTTGGCTCTGAGATTGTTGGGGCTCACACTTTTGTACATCCCACGACTGCTGCCACGGGTCTTATCCCTGCATTAGTGAGCTTATAGAAAACAATCCCAGACCTTGCTATGGGGACTGTAAGAGCGATCAAGGGTTCAAGGAAGGCAGACGTGAACGTGGCATGCCGTAGTTGGGGAACGCTCCTGGAAGAGGTAGGCCTGAGCTGAAGTCAAATGGTGGGTAGAATTTGGGTAAATGGGAACAGTGGAAGGGCATTCCAGAAGGAGAATATATAAGTGAAAACAATGCTTTGTAAAGGTTATTTTAAGACTCTTTTGTCTTAAATTAATGTGAGGTAAGGGAATCATAGCCTTCTTTCTAATTAAGTCAAGAAGATATGTAAGAGGGGCTTGTAAGGGAACCCTCCAATCTCTTCACAACTTAAAGTGAAGTTCAAGAGGAGAGCTGGAAATACTTAGTAGTGTCCCTTTCTTACTAGACTGTCCCTTTATAAACTCTTTTTGGTTGTGGTTGTCACTTTATTATGAAGAAGAGGAGGAGAAGCAGAAGAAGGAGAAGGAGAAGAAAATAAAAATTATGGCCTTTGCTATATATTGAATCCTTACTGATTCCTAGGTGTTTTACTATAGCTGATACTTATTCCAAAATGTCAAGGTCAGTTGTATTATTCCCAATTTACAGATAGAGAAATTGAGACTCAGAGAGGTTAAGCAAGGTGTCCTAAGTCACACAGAGGAAAGAAAAATTTGAATCCAAGACTTTTGGCCTCCAAATCCATACACTGTTCCTACACTCTACTACTTGTCAAAGTGTGATTCTCTTATGGCAGTGACTGGTTTAGGTTAGTCAAGTGTATTTCACTTATTCACAGGCACAGATGATTTTCTCCAAGAGTCAGAATACAGATGGAAAAAAGCCTCAAGAATGAATTTGCTAATTATTTTTCCCTGCTGTGGTAATATTACACACACACACACACACACACACACACACACAACATGTATTGTATAATAAATGAAATACATACATTCATGTGTATATATATTTGCTAGTTATATACATACACATATCTGATGCATAACAATATATATTCATATAGACCCATTTATTGACATTGTATTGGGGGATTTGGATTTCAGATTGTTCATCCTGGTGCTGATAGGTATCAGCATTGCCTGGGTGCCCATTGTACAGTCAGCACAAAGTGGGCAGCTCTTTGATTACATCCAGTCCATTACAAGTTACTTGGGACCACCTATTGCAGCGGTCTTCCTGCTTGCTATTTTCTGGAAGAGAGTCAATGAGCCGGTAGGTATCATTTTTGCCTTTCCTGAAAAGCCACACGGACACAAATTCCCACCTGGAGTGGCATATTCTGTATGGGTGGGATTCTGTTTCTCAGAGATCCCAAGCAGGAATAGATGTATGGCTGAAGGTTTGTATGGGAAAGCCTTTAGGGACTATTCTGGGTTCACATTATTTTGGATTCCCCTCTCCTCCTTTTTGCAGGTTCCAAACTCATTCCCAACTAATGATGAATATGTTCCACCCAATCTGAGTGATTTTGACTTGATAACATGGCACTAGCCAGGAAGTTTGTATCCCTTGGGCAAGCAGCTCTAGAGGAAGCCCTAGCACAGGCTCCCTCTAATGATTCCATTTATTTTATTTTTTCAGTGTTCCAAGATTCTTTGTTTATATCCCACACCCAGTGCTCCATGCAATATGTGCCCTCAATACCCACCACCAGGCTCTCCCATCCCCCCCACCACCCTCCCTTCCAAGACCCTCAGTTTGTTTCTGAGTCCAAAGTCTCTCATGTTATATTCCCCTCCCTGATTTACCCCAACTCACATTTCCTTTCCTTCTTCTACTTTCCTCCATACTACTTCTTATGCTCCACAAGTAAGTGAAACCATATGATATTTGACTTTCTCTGCTTGGCTTATTTCTTTTTTGTTTTGTTTTGTTTTGTTTTGTTTTGTTTATGTATCCTGTATTTTTTTTTATTGTTACTAAAATTTTTTTTCCAGTGTTTCAAGATTCATTCCCCATTCCCCACACCCAGTGCTCCACGCTTTAGGTGTCCCCAGTACCCACCACCAGGCTCTCCCATCCCTCCACTCCCCTCCCTCCAAGTCCCTCAGTTTGTTTCTGTGTTCAAAGTCTCTGTTGTTTCGTTTCCCTCCCTAGATTACCCTAGTTCCCATTTGCTTTCCT
>PITA01032376.1:0-14010 GCA_004023965.1 Spilogale gracilis
GGATATGTACATAAAAGTCACCAGAATGTAGTTAGATAGGACAGAGAAAACTAGTTATTTTTAAAACTTTCACACTTATTCAGTAAACCAAATTCATTTGTGGAAGGATTCCCAGAGAAGAAGGAAAATCAGGGGTGGAAAATAATACCCCCGCATTAACCTCCTTTGTCCAAATATTCTCACCTGGAACCCAGAGGAGAAGAAGGCCAAGAAGCTGTGATGAAGTCACCATCTTGTTGCTGTTGATGGGTCCAGTTTGCTCATGCCACACATCCAGAGACTCTCTTATAAGAATTTGAGAGGCAGAAACACTTCAGGTCTAAGTGGAAGAACATATGCAAACTATGGGACATTCGTGTTGCTTAAAATACTCAAAAATTAAGTTTGTCAGAAGAATCCCCTCACTGGGCCCCACCCATCCCTGGGTGTATTAAGTCTCCCTCTTCTGGCCATGTAGAGGTTTTGAAAGCGCTTGCCCCATGCTTGAGCAAGTACAAGGTCTACCAGCTGGGGTATGACATATATGTTAGATCTGGTGGACTTCACTTTCACCTGCAGTGAAGAGAGTTCAAATCTTCAGTCTTGGCCCAGGGTTACGTTAGCTCTCTGCTCTCTGCTACAATGCATTGCATAAACACCCCACAGAGCATTCCCTCATGCCATACTCAATCAATAAAATCCTGCTAATTACACATGATGAGCAAGAAATGGCGAGGACTTAGTTAACTTGCAAAAATATACATGCGCTCCAATGGGGGGATGGAAACCCTACAAAAATTCACACGCCCACCTCCCTGGTGGCTATATCAGGGGTCCAGATACCTGAGGAATGCAGGTACATCCTCTTCGAGGTAAAGGACAAGTACTTGCAGCCTGCACCTCCAACCACTGAGGACAAAGCACCGTGTTTTGTTGAGTGTTGAGTGTTGAGACAACACATTCCACACTTGGATAAGCCACATCATTCCGTTTATTAGCTAACTTTGGAGTCACTAGTTTAGAGTGGGCAGAGAGGCAGGAGGGACTCTGTGTCAGGCTTAGGTCATAATGCAAGTGGCCCTAGCACGTGGGCCCTATGACCTCGCCTATAGTTTGGTGGTACGTGCATCTGTGTTTGGGAAGGCCGGTGTGGACACTCTGCAAGCCCAGGTGAAGACTCACAGCATAGATTTCTGGGGTTCTATGGCAAGACTTAGCCCTTTCCAAAACAACCTATTCACCATTCAACAAGTAGTTCCCAGCATAGCACAGATCTTGGTAGACCTGGTCATAGTACACCAAATAACCGTGGGATGGAGCTGTTCATCCTAAACCAGAAATGTCAGGCACGTCAGATTTTAAGATTTGCTGGAGCCCAGCAGCAGTCAACCTCAGGAAGGAGAAAATACTTTCCTTAGTATTGGACCCAAGCAGATTCAGGAGACACACTTAATTTATGGGACAAGAGTTTCAGATCTCCGCAATACTCACCACTCTTGCTCAGACACCTCTGCATGAGCTCCTATTTTCAGCCTCATGAGTGTTTATAGTTAATATATTTTGTTATTTCTGCATTCTTGCTGCTTCAGCCGTGAAGGGGCTGCCTCTCTCAAAGTTAGCTAATTTACAGAGGCAGTAGAAGACTTGCCCAAGAGCATATGTTTGATATACAAGCCAGAGAATCCTGAGTCCAAATCCTCACTTTCTTCCTTTCAATGAGATCAGCAGTCTGTGAGGTTTTCCTCTACCCAGATCCCCCTTCCCGGGTACCAGACGACAAGGGGCACACCTATAGTCTACAGTCGGCTGACATTCTCAAACTCTCCAATCTTATGTCTAAGTAGCTTGTTGACTTTGCTTCTACATTACTTCTCATAAAACACGTAGTGAAACACATTACTTCTCATAATACACGATCATCAGTGCTTCTGTCTTCTTTTCTCACCTTGGGGCTGCCCTGTATTGCAGTGGTGAATGCTGTGACTTCTGTTTCTAGGGAAATATGAGTATAATAAGAACTTCTTACTGCATTGTAATAGTTTTCCTGTCTTTGTTTCTTACCACATCTGATTAAAGATACAGGGCCTCCCAACCAGCTAGTAACAGAGAAAGAACTCCAGGCTCTGTCCAGGTTCTCATCATATGTTGATGTAAGTTAAACTGGACAGCTCCCATACCATAGCCATCATGGAGGTCTCTGAAACAAGATGTTTATTTAGTAGACACTCAAAGAGCACAAATGGTCATTGCCTTAATGTGGCTGGGGAAGTGGCCTGAAGGAAGGATGCAGGTGTCCGACAGGGTCACTGTCTACTAAGAGTCTGGAAGGAGACTGGAAGGATACAGGAAGAAAGATCCGAGGCAGGAAATGACCCAATCTAAACCAAAAAGAGAATAAGCTAAAAAAAAAAAAAAATCAACAACAACAAAAACCCATAGTATCTGAGATACATGGGACCAAACAAAAAGATCTAACATTTGTGCCATTGGAATCCTAGAAAGAGTGGGGAGAGATGAAAAATATTTTGAGCAAGTAGTTGCTAAAAAACTTTTCACATTTAGCAGACCTGAGGAACAGGTATAAACAGCATAAACCTGAGGAAATCTATGTCAGGACACATCATACTGGGGCTCCTGGGTGGCTCAGTTGTTGAGTGTCTGCTTTCAGCTCAGATCATGGTCCCAGAGTCCCAGGATCAAGCTCCACATCAGGCTCCCTGCTTGGCGGGAAGCCTGCTTCACCCTCTCTTACTTCCCCTGCTTTGTTCCCTCTCTAGCTGTTTTCTCTCTGTCAAATAAACAAATAAAATCTTTAAAAAATCATATTAAAATTTCTGAACACTAAAGAAAAAGGAAAAAATATCAAAGGCGAAAAGAAAGAAATCACACTTACCTAGAAGGGGAATACACCTTGAATGACAAAGGATTTCTATTCAGAAACCATGAGGGCCCAGAAGGAAATGATACTAACATTTTTCTTTCTAGATATAATTGACATAAAACATTGTGTAAGTTTAAGTTTTACACAATGTGATAATTTCATCTACATTTATATTGTGAAATGATCACCAACTTAAGGATATTTAATGCAACCTTCACTTCACAAAATTATCCTTTTTGTTTTATTTATTTACTTTCTGGTGGTGAGAACCTTGAAAATCTAGTCTCTTAGTAACCTTCAAGTACAACACAATACTGTTAACTATACTCACCATGTCGTACATGAGACCATCAGAAATTATTTTACATACAGGAGTTTGTACCCTTTGATCAACTCCTCCCTCATTTATCTCATTTCCCAGCCCCTGACAACTACAAATCGACTCTCTGTTTCTATTTACAACCCCACCAACAATGCCTGAGGATTCCCTTTTCTCCATATCTTCTATAGCACCTGTTATTTCTTCTTGGGTTTTTTTGTTGATAATTAGATATTGAATTTTTACCAAATCCTCTTTCTGCATTTGTTTAGACCATCCTATGAAGTTTCCCTTAATTTTGTTAGTGTGATAATATCATGTTGATTGATTTATGGATGTTGAACCATCCTTGCACCTCTGGAGTAAATCTGACTTGATCATGGTGTGTGATCCTTTTCATGTATTGTTGAATTTGATTTGCTAATATTTTGTTGAGGATTTTTACATCTGTATTCATCAAGGATTTCAGCCTGTAATTTTTCATCTTGTGGTGGTCTTGTCCGACTTTGGTTTTAGGGTAATTCTGGCCTTATAAAATGAATTTAAGCATTTCTGCTCTTCAATATTTTGGAAGTTTGAGGAGAATGGATATTAGGTCCCTGATTATTTGGTAGAATTTACCACTGAATCTGTCCGGTCCTGGACTTTTGTTTGTTTGGAGGTTTTTGATGATCGATTTAAGGATGGTGTAATTTATGATGAGAAATAGTCTGTGGAAGGTATGTGAGCATATACAACCGGTTCAAATGCACAAACCATCACTGCTATAAGTGGCTGCAGTATTTTTGTTACAATGTGTGAATATGTTTGTGTGTGTGTGCATATGTATGTGTCTAGTGATCCTTCCCATATTCTGCTCCCATTCTTGAGGAAGATCATGTTCTCTCTCAAGATAGTAGTGAAGATAAAAATAATTGAATCCATACTTGAAGTAAAGGATTTTTAATGACTTAAAATTAAAAAAAAGTTTTTGGCAATCTTAGCAAAATAGAAAACTTCTCCCTGGGAAAAGGCTCATATTGCCATATTGGCTTAGATTTTTCCTGGTTCTCCATGTTAGGAACAGATCATTTTAAATAATGGTTCTTCTGTATTTTCTGTGATGTGCCTGGGCAGGCCAAAAAAACAATGGAGATGCTTTCAATTTCATTAACCTTGTTGGACTGGTAAAGAGTACAAAATGTTTCGGCAAATTTTCAGTTGCAATTACCAGAAACCTCAACTTGCACTGCTTTAAATAGTAAAGGGAATCTGGTTGCTTAAGCTAATGAAAAGTCCAGAAGGTTTAAGGAAAGGTTTGATCCTGTCACCTGTTATATCACTAAGATCCAGTTTCTTCCTACCTTTCCATTTTGACTTCCATTGTGCTAGCTCCACATGAAGGGAAATTTTACCATGGGTGCCAGCAGATCCTGGTGTTATATGTTTCTCGTCTATGGTATTCATTCCTCACATTATATCAGGAATCCTGAGGTTCTTTCCATATGGTCAAGCTTCACTAATGACCATGTTTGAGATATTTCTAAGGGCCACTGCGGTCAATGAGGGGAATTTGATGAATGGAGAATCCAGTGTCCTACATTTCATCCCTGGAATTAAGTTGGAAGTAGAGTACCCAAAGCAAGTTGACCAAACAGTAACTGAGAGCCTTGGAAGGAGAAACAGGGTAGTTTGGAGGAAAGAATACAGGAAAGAATACAGATGTCCTCTCTCTCATCTGTACCTGATGCTCTGAGTTAAGGATTATAGGAAGAAACAGGAAGTGCTTTCAGGTCAAGTCACTATAATCTGAGGCACATGAAGAAACCATGCTTATCTTTTCTCTTCAGATAAACGTCATTTTTTCAAGAAAGAAAGGAAAAAGGTAAAGTGAAAGATGGTTCTCCTCACTGGAAAGGAGTATTAAACATACAAAAGTGCTCTGATAAAACTGGGTCCAGCTCATCTTTATATTTAGTGTTAGAGTATTGATTTTTGTCACTGACCTGTGTCTTAGGTAGTTTCATGCTGCAGGGAAATGAGGAATGGAATGACTACTCTCTGTGATCAAGAGATGATTTGGATACTTGACAATATATGAGACTACAGTTGATTTTTTTTTCCAGAACAAAAGCGTTAACCTGAACAGACATGTTCTCTCTTCCTCTGTCTGTTTATGCTGAAGGTTGAGGATACACTAAATGGATCTGGACATCCACTGCTCCGTTCATGCTGAGTGATGACGCTGCACAGGGAAGGGACCTCAGAGAGCAGGAGGGACAGCAGCAGAGATGTTACCTGTTTCTTTCTTACCCATCCCTCTCATTGAAAGAAAGTACTATGAGGTTCTGTTTGATTTGTTTTATTAATTTTTTTAGAGTGGGGTGGAGAGGCAGCAGAGAGGGAGAGAGAAAATCTTAAGCAGACTCTGAGCCCAGTGTGGAACCTGACACGGGGCTCCATCTCCCAACCCTGAGATCGTGACCTGAGTCAAAATCAATAGTCAGACACTTAATCCGATGAGCCACCCAGGATACCTGTTTGATTTGTCTTGAGTTCTCTAGGCCTAGGGGAGTTCATGAAGCTGTTCTTTGTGGAATTCTAGAAGTATTGTTGATTTGGGGTCAGAATAAGTGAAGAACTGCTCTGCAGAGCAGGGAGCTGAAGCCATTTCATCTACTGCCCCCAGGGGGAGCTGTGACGCTACAAGCGGGAAGGACCTGAGCTGCTGTTGCAGACCTTGGTTGACCTAAAGACCAGAGACAAGGGTGATTCCTAAGTATGTGTTGACCCATTTTCTGAGAGTATTTGTCCACACTGAGGCAAGTTCCTTGATTAGTGTCTGTTCCCAGACTTCTCCAAGGTTCCACACTCGGCCCTCTCACCCTTTCCAGGTCCTGAGGACATGTCAGGACTTCGATTAAAGGCCTTTTACTCAGTGGGGCCAACTTTCCTCCCCAACTAAACCAGGCCATACTTTTTCACTCTTTTATAGTCCTACGGCTTTCTCTTCCTGACAATAATCACAACTTGAAATACATTATTGTGGTAACTGTACGGATTAAGAGTGTTTCTGGGGGAACATGGGTAGCTCAGTCATTAAACATCTGCCTTTGGCTCAGGTCATGATCCTTTAGTCCTGGGATCAAGCCCCACACCAAGCTCTCTGCTTTGCAGGAGGCCCATTTCTCCCTCTCTCACTCTCCCTGCTCATGTTCCCTCTTTAGCTGTGTCTATCTCTGTCAAATAAATAAATAAAATCCAAAAAAGAAATAAAGAGTGTTCCTGAAAAAACCCATATCTTAATGGTAGGAAAGCCCTGGGCATTCCCCCACATGATATCTCAGCAGACTAGAAGGCAAAGATCCAATAAATTGGTCCCCAACTCCCTTGGAACATGCTTGAGCTACACTTGGAAATTTCTAGTGACCCCACGTCTCACAGGTTGTCTGAGAGCAGGTGTCCCCTTTGAGCACAACCTCAAGCTCTTTTGAGTTGATTTGCATGTTGTATCATTAGACAAAACCTCAGGCTGCTCTCAGCATTCTTAAAGGCAGCTAGTCAAGACCCCGGAGGAGCAGCCTCCAGTCCAGCTCTCAAGGTGGGATCTGGGGCTCCCCTGCTGTGGATCCTGCTGCTCTGGGTTCCAGGTGTGGGTTTCCAGTTGCCCGGTTACCTTACGTTTTCTGGTTCCTCAGAGTGTTGTCCATGACTTTGACTACAAGGGTCATCAGTGCTGTGGGCCTCTCCTGGGATGCACTCATCACCTCCGTTAAATTTGTTGTGTTTCTCATTCCAGGCTGCACTGGGCACAGTGCGCTGGCCATGTCTCCAGCCTCTTTGACCGTGTCTCCAGAGCCAAGGGCCCCCATCTCTTGCAAGACCAGTCAGAAAGTCAGTGACATTTCGGGCTTTACCCACTTTATTACATGGTGTCAACAAAAATCAGGGCAACGTCTGAAAATCCTGATTTATAAAGCATCCAGTCGAGAGTCTGCGGTCTCAGCCAGGTTCAGTGGTGGTGGGTCTGGGACTAAATTAGTGTCACAGTTGATCCTGTGGAGGCTGGCGGTGCTGCCAACTGTTACTGCCAGCAGAGTAAGGAGACTCCTCCCACAGTGCTCTGGGTGTAAACAAAAATCTCCCCAGGCAACTGCGTAGTCATTTCCATGAAAAAACAGCCTTCAACTGCCAGAACTGTTAGTTATGTATCTTTCAGATACAGACTGATCTTCTCACATTAATTTAAATTTTTAATCTCTCTTATTTGCTTGAGCTCACACTATGAAGATCTCTGTAGGACTGTAGGAGAAGGAAAGTAAATGGGAAGTAGGGTAATCCAGGGAGAGAAATGAAACAAGAGAGACTTTGGACACCGAAACAAACTGAGGGACTTGGAGGGAGGGGGGTGTGGGGGGATGGGAGACCCTGGTGGTGGGTACTGGGGGCACCTATTGCATGGAGCACTGGGTGTGGGGAATGGGGAATGAATCTTGGAACACTGGGGAAAAAAATTAAGTAACAATAATAAAAAAAATAAATACACACACAAAAGGAAGATCTTTGTAGTTGTTCAACAACTTAAGATTTGTGATGTAGTTATTTTTCATTTTTTGATGAAGGTTTTTCTTTACTTTTTTTTTTTACGTCTCTGAGTACGACTGAGGATTTTATTAGTGATCTTGTTACTAGCTTTGCTTCTTTTTTTAAATTTAATTTTATTTTTTCAATGTTCCAAGATTCATTGTTTATGCCCCATACCCAGTGCTCCATGTAATATGTGCCTTCAGTACCCACCACCAGGCTCTCCCTTCCCCCCCACCCCATTCCCTCCAAGACCCTCAGTTTGTTTCTGAGTCCAAAGTCTCTGATGTTTCTATCTTTGTGTCTTTTTTTTCCCCCGGATCAACATCCTCAGTTCTAGGTATATTTACTTGTCCTTTTCTTCTTGTCTAATTTTCATACATTCCATTGGCATGGCCAGGGTATTTCTTGTCTTCTTTTTCTTTTTCTTGTTTGGTCATTTTAGGGATTGGTCTCTGGAAGCTTGAGTGTGCATGGGGACAAGGAATGAAGGGTCAGTTTTCACTTCCCTCTCCACCCCTACTTTCACCTCCCTTGGGTTTCTGTATCCTCTGCAAGGGAGCAGGGAAACTGACTAATAGTGCTCTGTAACATGTCCTTCTGCTCAGATTCCCCTTAGTTTCTAAGTTTGTAATTCTATCTCAACACACAGGAAACTTTATTGTTGTATTCATTTCTTATTTTTCCATAACAAATTACTCCAGACGTAGTGACTAAAACAACACACACAGATCACGCTGCATTTCTAGAAGTCAGGTTTCTGGACAGGGTTTAGCTGGGTCCTCTTGGTGGAGTCTCCCAGGATGAAACCAAGGTGCTGGCCAAGATACCGTTCTCATCTGGAGGCTGGAAGAACTGTTTCCAAGGCCATTCAGGTTGTGGAAAGAATTCTTTCCCTTGTGACTATCTGGCTAAGAGTCCCGGCCTTTGGTGGCTATAGGCTGGAGGCCACCCTTAAGGTCCCACAGGCTATCCAAAGTTCCTGTCACGCTGGCTGCCTCTGAAGTCAGCAAGGGGAATTCATCATAACAGGGAGGACCTAGCTCCTCTTCAAGGGTTTTGTCTTTATTTAGTGAGGTCCACCCAGGATAATCTTCATTTTGATTAACTCAAAATCAATTGATTTGGGTCCTTAACCACATCCATAAAATCCCTTCACCTTTGGGAAATTGTTTGGGCTAGGATCAAGGCACAGGCTCTGCCTTCCGACAAGGTGGTGGGGGTAACAAAGAGCATGAACCACAGGTGTAGGTGTCTTGGGGCCACTAGAAGGTGTCGGCTACAACTGTCATACTCCTTACGTTTTTCACTTCCTTTCACTTTCTTCCTTGCAAATTCTCCCTGTGCTAAAGAAAAAGAGATTTTGAAGTTCAGATGGAAATGCAAATTACTTAGAGTAACCAAAATCTCTACGCACAAGAAAACTGAAGTTTCCCCCAGAGGAGCAGAGTAATATAAAATGTCTGTGTTTGAAGAAAAACAGAGAGCCCAAGTCAATGCTGCCTAAAGAGTAAAGGTTCACAGTTAAATGTTTCTTTCTTTTCCTCAACCAGTGTTCTAGTTCTCTAGAACTGTCCCGGTCACATTTCTACTTCTTAATAAGGTTGAATTCCATAAATATTTGGTGAATCTTACTCATTTTTCATATTTAAAAGGTTCTAGGTTTTTCCTTTTGTTTTAAAAAGGTGGTAAAACAACTGTCGAGTAAACGACAGAAGTCTTAATTGTGCAACTCAGTGAATTTTACACAAATTCACTGTCCATATCAAAGTATAGAACATTTCAGATTCTCCAGATGCCTCTCTCATCCCAGTCCACATCAACTCCCCCCAGTCCCACCCGAGGTAACTGTTATTGTGACATATTTTGTCTTTCTTGGACTTCAACTTCATAAGTTGCAGTAAGCATCCTTTTGTTTCTATCCTCTTTCTTGTTTCCTTACTATTTTTGAGTGCTTCCTTCCTTCTTGTGGATTTGAGTTAGCTCCTTACATTGCTCCTTAAGTCTGAAGGATTTCCTTTTATGGTTCTTGTAGGCATATCTGCCAGTCATAGCCTCTCCTTATTTTTGCTTATCAGAGGATAATTTTACTTTTCTATTACTTTAGTTTTGTGGTTATAAAACTCTTTGTTGACTTTTTTTCTCTATCAGCACTTTCAATCTGTTCTTGTTTGTAGTCCCCACCAGTCCCAATGAAAGATAGCCAATGTATTATTGTTTCGTTTAAAAAATGAGTTGTGTGCGGTGCCTGGATGGCTCAGTTGGTTGGGCAACTGCCTTCGGCACAGGTCATGATCCCGGAAACACAGGATAGAGCCCCGCATCGGGCTGCCTGCTCCACGGGAGGCCTGCTTCACCCTCTCTCATTCCTCCTGCTTGTGTTCCCTCTCTCGCTGTGTTTCTCTCTCAAATAAATAAATAAAATCTTTAAAAAAAATAAAAAATAAATAAAAAATGAGTTGTGTTTCTTTTCTTGCTGCTTTCGAGATTTTATCTTTGATCATTTTTACTTTACTGTTTATAATTGTGAATCTCATTGCGTTTCTCTTGAACAGATTTTGTTGAGTTTCTTTGATCTATAAATTAATATGTCCCAGTATATGTGAAATATTTTTCCCATTATTCTGCCAATATTGTTTTGAAGGTTTTATTTATTTATTTGAGGGCGAGACAGAGCACAAGCAGCGGGACAGGCAGAGCGAAGGGGAGAAGACAACTCCCTGATAAGCAGGAACTGGGTGCAGATGAGGGACTGGATTTCAGGACCTCAGGATCTGAGCTAAAGATGGCTGCTTAACTCACTGAGCCACGCAGGCATTTCAATTCTGCCAATATTTTATATATTTTATGTTTAAATAACTGAATTTGCTGAAAGATCTTGCTCCAATCCAAATCCCAAGTAAAGTCCATTTTTTTCCTGGCAGTCACCTGAAAGTTTTTGTCACCATCCTTATGTTGGCAAGTGACATGTGGACTGAATGGGAGGCAGAAGTGAGCATTCACAAGTAAATAGATACAAACTTTCCTGTCCTTATTCGAAGCTCTAGTTCTTTTTCAAGAATAAGCTCTTCTCCATTTACTTTGTTCCTTTGGTAATTTCCTAAAATAGAATACTGAAATAGTTTTTGATGATTTTTTCAGCTGGGTACAGTGCTTATTTCTTGTTTGTTTTTGCAGAAATGAGTCACTAAACTGTTCATTATTGTGTAATCGGAAGTGACTTATGAACTGGATTTAAAGATTTAATTTAATTGTATTTATTTGACAGAGAGAAACACAGCCAGAGAGGGAACACAAGCAGAGGGAGTGAGAGAGGGAGAAGCAGGCTTCCCTCCAAGTAGGTAGCCCCATGCGGGGCTCAATCCTGAGACTCCAGGATCATGACCTGAGCGAAGGCAGACACTTAAAGACTGAGCCACCCAGGCTCCCCCTAGCTGGATTTAAATGAGCACGATAGCCACCTGGAAAGGTGAGAGGGTGTGGACTGACTATGTTTGCCCTTGAAGGTACAGGGGATAGTGCTTCCGACCCCCCTGTCCTATGCTGTTGAAAATGCATGCCTAACTTTTGACTCCCTACGTACCTAACTGCTAATAGTGTACTGCTGAGCGGGAGCCTTACCAATAACATGGATAGATTAATGCTTACTTTGTATGCTCCATGGATTATATATGGTATTAGAACAATAAAGACAGCTAGAGGAAAGAAAATGTTATGAAGAACATCATAAGGAAGAAGAAATACACTATAGTACTGGACTGTGTTTATTTAAAGAAAAAATCCATGTGTAAGTGGACCTGAGTAGCCAAACCCATGCTAGTCAAGTGTTAACTATAAGTAATGATCTTTAAATAGAGAACCTGGACCCCAAACCCTCAGATTAAAGAGAAATGGAATTCTACCATACAGTGAGCTCTGGCCACTTGGAGTTCTTATGATCAGAGGCAGGCACTAGCTGTTTTTGAACAGTTTAGGTACATTTCAGGATGACCAAATAGGTCCACACACTGGAGACAATCAGAGCCCAGGCTGGTGCCATGAGACACTATAATTACAACCAGAGAATGAAGCAAGAATAGAGTGACACTTGTGGAAGATTTCAGTAAACCCTTATGCTTCTTTCTTATTTTTATTTTTACTTCTATGCCGTGATTTATTTTGAAATAATTTTAGACTTAGCTAAATTTTCAAATATAACATAGTTCCCATGTGCTCTTGCCCTAGCTTCCCTTAATAGCACATTACATACCATGACATAACTATAAAACCCCCCAATTAATGCTAATACTATGCTATTAACAAATCTAAAAGTTATATTTGGATATTTCTGAATTTTCCACTAATGCAGGGAGGTATCTTCTCAGTGTCATGGAGGACAGGTGGCTGGTCATTCCTTAGGGTCGACCCTGCTGAGAGCTGCGGGGCGGAGACCAGTATGGTGAGACCTGCGAGCAGCCACAGCCATGTTGTTTTGGACACTGCTTACCCTTTAAAAGTGACCCTGACCAGGACTTGGGCCTAGACCCTGAGGATCTTCCTGACCTCCTTCAAGGGCTCCCCACGCTTTTCTCTGCACCCCAGCTTGGTTCTTCTGCAGCTGCTCAGTTGAGCAGAAGGGCTGTCCCGACACGGGAGGGTTGTGTTTAGGGCTGTTACACTGCACAGGGTCCCGGTGAGTGTGCTGTTCACCCAGGTGTGTGTGGTGTCTCCAGTCTCCATGCTGGTGATTGTGAGTGTGGAATCTGTCCCTGAGCCACCGCTGCTGAGTGTTCTGAGTCCTTAGGAGCCCTGTGGGACACCCTGCAGGTCAGTGGTTGAGGAGATTGGTGTGGCTTCTGCAGGATCCTGGGCAGGTAGGTGTGTCCAGTGCCAGGGATGGGGTTGAGACTTGCTTTGCAGGCAGTGAAGACAGCCCCCACACCCCCACTGCCACAGACAAGAAGGGTGGAGCCTGAATAGCATAGCTGCCCATGGGAAATTGGAAAAAGAAAGAAACTTATGCAAATGCAAATATGAGGTAATCATTTTGGATTAAAGAATGATGTACCAAAATAATATTCTCACAAATGTTGGATATTTTATAGACTTTAGTCAAAATTTTGAATATCTGTGCCCACAGTCAATGACTGAAATATCATAGGTAGTCTTTGTTCGTTTTTTTTTAGTCTTTGCTCTTAATTGTCTCATGCACTGGATGACAATAGGCACTGCTGTTTCTTCCTGAATGTCACTTATTTGTAAAAACTACCCCCTCCCATGAATGCAGAGCTCCAGGGGCCAGAATATTTGTCCCGGAAAGACCTGGACTGGGGAACCATATGAAAGGATGCCTTCAGTCTGGAAGAGTAGAGCAGAACAAAGATTTAAGTCTGTATCTTAGAGGCTATCACTGATCACAACTGTGTCTCTCTGTAAAGGACTCCACGGCTGAAGGTGCCTGCGAGAGAAAACTAGTGGTTCAGGGGCTGGTTGTTCCCAGAAACCTGGAGATGGTCCAACCATGGGCTCAGGAGAGACAAAGCCAAAGACTGGCGATAAATACATGAGATTAAGCTGACTTCAAGAAGTTTCAAATATAATCTTAAGGATTAGTATGAGAAGGGAAAAAGAATCACAAGGTTGTGATTTTTTTAATTGGGTATGTAGAGATGTTTCTTCTGTTTTTCTTTACTGAATGTAGTTATCATTATACATCTAATCAAATATACTGTTCCTCATTGTTTTAGTCATTGGCAGTCTGGGTCTATAGTTCCCGAGAAGCTGAGATGCCACACCAACTCTGTCTCTGCATCCACGAGGTGACTGCCGATGTGAGCAAATGTGAGTGTGATCTACAGGCCTCCAAAGCCATGACCACCAGCCGGGGCAGCAGTTGCAGGCTTTACACTTTGTCATGCTGGCCTGAATGGAGTGCCTCGATCTGTGTCCTCCTGATGTTCATCACTGACTGGACCACATCCCAGAGATCTAGTCTTCCTTTCTTTTATTGGTCAAACCTCCCCACTCACTCTTCCTCCTCACGTATTTTCTGTGTGACTCAATTTTTCAGACTTTAATTTTGCTTAAAACGCTTTTGCATAAAAGGAACCAGTTTTAGTGTCAGTTACTCTTTGATTAGATCATTCTGAGTCTTTCCAAATATGAATTGCCATAGGACCCTAGAAAGAGTCAACTGGATAATGGGCAGTAGGAGGAAATATAAAACTATTGTTTCATTAAAAGGGTAAATTCTGAAATTGAATGAAAAATGATGATGATAGTGATGATG
>PITA01032377.1:0-14011 GCA_004023965.1 Spilogale gracilis
CACAATTTCCATGGAGTACTGGGTGTGGAGCATAAATAATGTATCTTGGACACTGAAAAAATAAAATAAATTATATTTAAATCAAAAAGGAAAGCACTGCGAGAAATGGGAGTTGGTGGCTCACAGGGACAGGCTGCAGATCCCATATCGGAAGTTCCATGACCTTGTGATTGTGCAGCGAGTTCTCTAGGGAATGTGCAAGTGAGAAGGTCTTCTGTCAGTGCAAGGGCCCTGCAAAACTACTGGCTACACAAGTGGCCACGTGGATGCCAAGTGGCAGGATCATGAAGGATCTGAGCTAAAATATCAACAGTACCATTATGGTACGTACCTATGTAACATTCCCATAATAATATCATAGTGTTCACAAACAGGAGAAAACCATGTGAGAGACTAGGGGAAAAATAATCACGCATCATTCAAACCTTCAGACAACTGAAAAATGCGTTCTTAAGGGATAGGATTGTACTCCATTCCCCAACAGGTAAGTGATTCCATCAGTTCCCTGAAATCTCAAATGAGGTAAGTTAACACCAGAGAGAGGATAACACATCATTCACTACACATCTATGCCCACAGATTTAAAATCAGTAGCTTTTATTCATGAAAATATACTAAGTTCACACATAAACAAAGGTATGCATTTCAAATCCACTCTACGATCAGCATTCACAATCCAGAATACACATTGAAAGAGCAATCAAGTATTGTTAGAATTTTCAGGACTGAGGTAAATTCTTGAGACATGTGTATGCAGAATTGCATGACCGTGTGACTCTGCAGCGAGTTCTCCCGGGAATGCGCTAGTGAGAAGGGCTTCTGTCAGTGCACGGCCCCTGCAAAACTACTGGCTATACAAAGGGGATGCCAAGTGGCAGGACCATGGGAGGATGTGAGCTAAAACATCAACAGTACCTCTATGGTACGTACCTCCGTAATAGTCCCATAATAATATTCTAGTGTTCACAAAGAAAAGAACATCTTATGATAGACTAGGGAGGGAAAAAAAGATCACACAACACTTAAACCTTCAGACCACCTCGAAAATGTATTCATACGTATTATGATTCTACTCCATTACCACACAGGTGATTGATTCCATCATTTTCCCGCAAACTTAAATGAGTTACCACTGGAGATGGGATAACACATCATCCACTGCACATCCATGCCAATGTAGAAAAAACCACTGTCTTTTATTAATGAAAATATATTAAGTTCACACATAGTCTAAGTTATGTATTTCAAATCCACGCTATTATCACCATTCAAAATAGAGAATACACATATGCAAGAGCATTCAACATTGTCAGAAGGATATGGGAATACCTATTTCCAAAAATTTCAGGACTGAGATAATTCCTTTTTTTTTTTTAACGATTTTATTTATTTGATAGAGAAACACAGCCTTAGAGGGAACAGAAGCAGGGGAACTGAGATAGAGAGAAGCAGGCTTACTGCCTCCTAGGGTGCCCAAAGTAGGGCTCCATCCCAGGACTCTGGGATCATGACCCAAACCAAAGGCAGATGCCCAACGACTGAGCCACGGAGGTGGCTCAGGACTGAGGTAATTTCTCAACAACGTGCGTATACGATTGTAAGGCATTGTAGGGAAGAGTTACCTATTCCATTTTGGCTATCTCTAAGATGTCTTCTTTCAACCGTATCAACTCGTACGCTCTATCGATTGCACTTATAAAGGTACATCACTTGCACACTGTACTGCAACCTCTTTTTCCTTAAAGAACAATTAGTAAAACCTTCAATTTCTAATATTAGGAAGTTTTTTACTTTTAATATGTGGACAAGTATGTGTTCTTAACATCTACTTCATGCTAACTTACATCAATGTTATACCTATAATCATCTCCACTGAGACATTTTTCATATGTTGTATATTTCTGATCCCTCATCTTCCATAAAAAATCACGTATGAGTCCCACTTAATGAATTAGGGCATCTAGTATCTTCGATGTAGCAACAATCAGCCATACCCAAGAGGGTCTTACACGCCCACAAGCAATAAAAGAATTCTCTGAAGTGATTTTCAGAGGAAAATAAATTAATATTGTCAGTCACAAACTCAAAAAAGGTCAAAGGAAAAAAGTTTTAAAAAATTAACATTAATTAAACATATGTAAGAGTCCATCCACTATATCAATTGAGAGAAAATAGCATATGTATTTTAAGTGTTTAATTTTTCCTCATCATAACTATTTTTATAAAGCAATGTCAAAATAGACTGAATAACATGTTCCTTTACTTGATTTCTGTTACATTCATGGAAATTTGATGTTCAATTATATATTCTTCTAAATATGTCATTCAAGTTACTTCCTTTAATACACTGTCTGATGTTTGCCCTAGTGTATGTAACAATAACGGTCTTTCTAAATTCATTATGTTCCAATGGTTTGAATCTCCTAAACATTTTGATAAAGGATTGAATGCCAGAAAAGCCTTGTCCATTTTCTTTACATTTTTAGAGTTTCACTCCTACATGATAACTATGATGTTTGGTAACTTGTCAGGTCCAGAGAGAAGCAGGACACGTTCTTTGCATGTGCACTAACTCTCCTATATAAAATCTCTGATATGGAGAAAAGGAGGAGCAGTCCTTATGCATGTTCTCACATAATCTTTGCAGGTATCTCTCCAGCATAAATTCTGTGATGTCCAGTAAGGGTTTGCCTGCTAAAAGGCTTTGTCACTTTTTTTAAAAAAGGATTTTATTTATTTATCTATTTGACAGAGAGAGAGAGAGATCCCAAACAGGCAGAGAAAGAGGGGAAAGCGAGCTCCCCACGGAGCAGAGAGCCCGACGTGGCACTCGATCCCAGGACCCTGAGATCATGACCCAGATGGAAGGCAGAGGCTTAAACCTCTGAGCCACCCAGGCGCCCGCTTGGTACTTTCTATTCATTTCTCAGGTTTTTCTCCGTTGTTATTTCTATGTTTAGTAAGGTGTGCATGATGATCAAAGGCCTTGCCACATCCATTGTATTTATTAGGTTATTGTCCAATATGAATTCTCTTACTTGCAATACTCAGTGAGTAGTCCTTAATTTTTTTCTCACATTCAGTGCATTGGTAAGATTCTATGTAGTATGAATTTTATAATGTTTAGTAAGGACCGAGTGACTGTAAAAGGCCTTTTCACACTCTCAACATTTCTACGTTTTCTCTCTAGTATGAATTCTCTGATGTTGAGTCCAGCTTGAGGACCACATAAAGGCCTTGCCACATTCTTGACATTTGTAAGGTTTCTCGCCAGTATGAACTCGGTGATGTTTAGTAAGAGTTGAGCTCCAGTGAAAGGGCTTGCCACAGTACTTACATTTGTAAGGCTTCTCTCCAGTATGAATTTGGTGATGCTGAGTAAGCTCTGAGCTCTGGTTAAAGGCCTTGCCACATTCTAGACATTGGTAAGGCTTCTCTCCAGTATGAACTTGTTGATGCTGAATAAGGTATGAAGACTCCTTAAAGGACTTGCCACGTTCCTGACATTGATACAGTTTCTCCCCAGTATGAATTCGGTGATGTCGAGCAAGTCCTGAAGACCACCTAAAGGCCTTGCCACATTTTTGACATTGGTAAGGTTTCTCGCCAGTATGAACTCGGTGATGTTTAGTAAAAGCTGAGCGCCAGTGAAAGGCCTTGCCACAGTACTCACATTTGTAAGGCTTCTCTCCACTATGAATTCTGTGATGCTCAGTAAGCACTGAGCTATATTTAAAGGCCTTGCCGCGGGCGCCTGGGTGGCTCAGTGGGTTAAAGCCTCTGCCTTCGGCTCAGGTCATGATCTCAGGGTCCTGGGATCGAGGCCCACATCGGGCTCTCTGCTCAGCGGGGAGCCTGCTTCCCCCTCTCTCTCTGCCTGCTTGTGATCTCTCTCTGTCAAATGAATAAATAAAATCTTTAAAAAAAAAAAAAAAAGGCCTTGCCCCATTCTTGACATTGGTAAGGCTTTTCTCCAGTATGAACTCGGTGATGTGTACGAAGAGCTGAGCAGGAGTGAAAGGCCTTGCCACAGTACTCATATTTGTAAGGCTTTTCTCCAGTATGAATTCTGTGATGCTGAGTAACCGCTGAGCTATTTTTAAAGGCCTGCCACATTCTAGACATTGGTAAGGCTTCTCTCCAGTATGAATTTGGTGATGTTTAATAAGATCTGAGCGCGAGTGAAAGGCCTTGCCACAGTACTCACATTTGTAAGGCTTCTCTCCAGTATGAATTCTGTGATGCTGAGTAAGCACTGAGTTATGCATATAGGCCTTGCCACATTCTTCACATTGATACGGTTTCTCTCTAGTATGAACTTGTCTATGCTGAATAAGGTATGAAGACTCCTTAAAGGACTTGCCACATTCTTGACATCGGTGTGGTTTCTCTCCAGTATTAATTCTGTGATGCTGAGTACGTTTTGAGTATGATTTAAAGGCTTTACCATATTCTTTATAATTGTCGTTCTTCTCTACAGTGTTAATTTGGTGATGTCCACGAAGCGTTGCGGGCAATGCAGAGGCTTTGCCACATTCTTTACGTTGCTGAAGCTTTACTCCACAATGGATTTGCCCGTGTCCGTTTATTGATGGACAGACCTTATAGGTTTTGCCACATTCTTCCCATTTGTTTATTTTTTCTCCAGTATGCATTCGCTGATGTCGCAATTGTGTTGAGTGGCAGTCAAAGGATTTACCACATTTCTTGGAAATATACGATTCCTCTCCCCTAGGGTTAGTGTTATTTCCATTTAGCCTTGATGACTGACTAAACACACTGCCTAGTTTATTACACTCAAAAGAATTTTCTCCACCATGGATTTTCTGAGGATCACCAACAGGGGGGGAAAGGTTAAGAGGTTTTGCACATTCATTATATTTAGGAAGATTCCCTCCCAAAGGGAGATTCTTATGTATACTAAGGTTAGATCTTTGATTAAAGACGTCTCCACATTGACGACATTCATAATGGTTCCCTGGAAACCAGGTCCTCACACAGGTATGAACATGGGAGCCCTGGTTCAGTGTTTTCCCAGATTCATCGCACTGAGCGATTCTGCCTCCACTGCAAAGGGTCTGGTACTTCTGCAGAGTCGACTCCTCCATGCAGCCCCTCTCAGATGGATCCCACTTAGTCCTTTGTGCTTCATTTCTATGGCTCTGAGTGTCAGAAATATTTGACTGAAAGGAGAAGCCAATCCTATCTTCAAAACAGTTGAAATCATTTTTAGCATGGACTAGGGAACGTTCCAGATTTCCCAAACACTCTGTCCACGAATAGCTACGTTTCAATATTTGATTAGAGTTTTTACTGACAGAAACACACTGCTTTGCAGAAACACTTGACCTAAAAGGGGAGGTTTTCCAACGTGGTTTATACCCTTCACCATCTGGGGCCTTTAGATTCTTACCAGGGGCAATCGGCTTGGTTTGGGCGTATCCTGCAGGCAATCTCTGATGCCCTTCACTCTCCCCATCGGTGTCCCAGTCTGTACTGAGGTGTAAAATCCTAGTATCACTATTTAAGGGTCTATGTATGGATATAGTATGGAAAGAACCTTCTATGCTTCGCTGTTGCAGGAAACTCTGGGTGTCATGGCATGATACAGCTGAAAGATACCAAATAAAAGTAAAATCATTGCACTTACTTCATGCATAAAACACAACATACAGACCACATGTCGGAATAGATGATTTTATGGCATTGTCATTGTGTAGCACAAATCACTTTCTGTATCTCTAATAATCAGGACGACGGTCACATGAGCCCAAAATTAGTACAACAATAGATATTAAAACATAAAACTGAAATGAACCTAGTAGAGTACAGAAAAAAAAGAACATATCAACCATAGGAAGAGTTTGTTTTCAGAAAAGGTGAACAATACTCAACTAAACTAAAAATAAGAGAGAAAAGACTGACCAAAATGAGAGGGAAAACAGTGAAAGCAGACACATTGTAACGGACCTTAGGAAAAAAGCAATTATAAGAGGCGATGATGGATAATCAGTGTCCATAAATCCGTAACAAACGGCGAGTATAAATTTCAAGAAAAAAAAGGTATAACCAATTGAGACTCCATCTCTGTGTCGGGCTCTGCTTGGCAGGGAGCCTGCTTCCTCCTCTCTCTGCCTACTTATGATCTCTCTGTGTCAAATAAATAAATAAATACTTAAAATTAAAATAAAAAAGAATACATTTCAAGTTGCTAGCCATCTTAGGGGAAAGAAAATAGGAAAACCTCAGTCACTAAAGAAACCACAAACTACAGTAATTTATAATACATTTCTCGGTGAAATCTTTAACATCATGATGTATTTTGAGAAACAGAGAATACTGTCTGCGGTATGGTATAGGAAAAAACTTCAAGACCAACGGAAAGGAAAAAAAAAAAAAAACTAACCATAAAGGGTGAAATGAAGAATAAGATTACAATATAATTAAGAACCTCTGCATCACAACCTCAAGAAATAGAAACAGAGGTAGAGAGAGGAGACAAAAGACACACAAATATAAAAACAGAGACACGTTAATATATGTTTATAGGGAAACATCTCCTTTTACTCCATGATACAAAACCATTCATCACAGAGGGATGACCTCATCGAGACAGTGAAAAAGTAGTTCCAACTTAAGTACTTTTGAAAATAAGCTCAACTCGCAACTGTTCACATCAGTCATCCGTGGCTCCCACCTCGGCAGGAAGCCTGCTTCTCCCTTTCCCACTCCCCCTACTTCTGCTGCCTCTCTCACTGTGTCACTGTCAAAGAAATAAAATTCTCCCAAGGAATAATAAAAATAATAAATATAAAATACAATAAAATAAAATAAATCTGACTCTAACAGAGTCTATCTTGGCTTCCCCCTCTTCCAACTGTCTCTTCTCTTCCAAATAAAACCCATCCTGGGACAGCAAGAGAATCAGAACCGCCAAGACTCTGCATCCCCATGGACTCACAAATGGACCTAATTACCTCTTAAAATGCTCCAGAAACCAGTTAGAATGCAGCACCCCCACGTAAGTACAAATGAAGCAGAGACACTGTAAGACAAGGAAAGTTTGGGACACTTGCCCACGAGGCTGTTCACCCTCCCTGACACTCCATGGCGACTGGACAGAAACAAATGAATGAGGGGCAGGCTCAATAAATTGGTTCCTTCCACCTGCCCGACAAAAAAAAAAACACAAAAAACAGGGAGTGGGAATAACCTCTGGATGGAGTGTATTGGCTGCTCATTCAAAAGGTGAGCCCCTGCTCACACAAGGAAGAGACTACAGAACAGAAGGCAAAGAGAGAGGAAGGGATCATGCGTTCGAAGGAAGTGACTCCGCTTCTTACACTGGCAAATGATAGTCACGCAGACGTGACAAATGCCCAGGACATGGGTGACAGAACCCAGAATTCGTATTATTAGTGTACTCCTAAAGAATGCAAGTCCATAATTCTGCACCCACAGGCTGTTTTCTTAAATTTCCAAATACCACTCTAAGATCACAAGGCATACAAAGGAATAGGAAAACATGTTCCAATCAGAGGAACACAACAAATCTTCAAAACGGGCCCTAAGTTAATAGAGAACCATTCACTGCCAAGTTGTGGGGGGGAGGGGAAATTAACTGAAGAATTCAAATTATGGACATAAAGATGCTTATGGAGGAAGAAGGGAAGACAAACAGGCAACTAAACGGGAAACCTATGAATGACCAACACGTAAACCCAAAGAGACAGAAAGTACAACATCCATGAACCAAAAATTGGGAGCGGAAGTATACAATTCCTGAATCTAAGAATAAGCTAAGGGATCAGCAACAGACTTGATGAAGCAGAGGAATCAGACCTCTTAAAGACACCTTTTGTAAATTCTCTACTGAGGGAACCAAGACATATGTGGAAAAGGATGGAATCTGAGGGACTCCTGGGACACTAAAGTGCTCCAATGTGCACATCAAGGGGACCCCGGAAAGGAGAAGAGCATGACGTATATGGAAACAAAAGACAACTCAAGCTCGCTAAATTCTAAATAGGGATAAATGTCAAGACATGAACACAGAAACATGATGTAATTAACCCATCAAATACCACAGGTGAAAAGAGACTTCTGAATGCAATTGATCTTGTACAACAGAGCTCCTAGAACATCAGTAATGGGATTCTCAACAATCCCAAGAGGAATAGGAGGAAGGCATAATGTACTCAGGTACTGAACAAACAGAAAATAGCCACCACGAATACTTTACCTGGCAAACTCTTTTCCAGATATGTGGAAACGAAGACATTCCCAGTAAAAACCCTTCTTCGTTTACCAGTACACCTGTCCTATGAGAAACGTTAAAGGAACATCCTCTAGATGAAATAAAAGCACTCTAACCAGTAAATGAGTTCTAAATGTTCTAGTTACCTAACAACATCATTTATGCACAAATTCTAGGAAACAAATAGAGATATTACATATTTCATCACTGAGGAATGGAACTCATAGAGTGGAGATTTCTTCTTCTTGTTTTTCTTGTTAATATTTTATTTATTGACAGAGAGAAACACAGCCAGAGAGGGAACACAAGAGGAGGGAGTGAGAGAGGGAGTAGCAGGCTTCCCGCCGAGCAGGGAGCCCGATGTGGGACTCGATCCCAGGTCTCCGGGATCATGAACCGAGCTGAAGGCAGTCGCTCAACCAACTGAGCCACCTAGGCGCCCCTAGAGTGGAGACTTCTATATTAGTTAACACAAAATGAAAAAAAAAAAGAACTTTTGAAGGGAAATGAAACTACATCTTCTCATTTTAAGAAGGTGCTTTCTTATCTGATGAACTTCCTTAGGCTAAATTTTAGAAAATCACAATTAAAGCCTCCATCACATTAGAGAGCATAAACCAGAAAACATTAACAATCGGTCTCTAGTTTTATGGAAATTTCTGTGCAAATCCCTGAACTACTTTTTCCAGGATGGAAATGAGAATTGACAAAGGTATTACAACAGAGGTCCTCAGATAGGATGATTTCCCCAGGGCCCTCACAGCAATGGAGAAGCCATCAGATTATGGAGGCCCTCCAACTCCAAGGAGAGTCTCGTGGGCCTCCCTGTGGACGTGATGGACCACCACTGAAGCTGACGGAGGATCCCTAGACAATGTCAGAGTGTGATCGTGTTGGATAGCACATGTCCCTCCGGGAGAGAGACAGAAATGAAACTGGGCGGGTCTCCAGCTGAGGTGCATTCAAGCAGAGCGACTCCAACCACAGCTCAGGGTCCACCTTCCTCCTCCAGACCTGGACCTCCCCTCGCTCATCTGCCTCATTCCTTCCCACCTACCTGGAGGAAAGGCTACGGTCTCCTTTCTCTTCACATCCCAGAACTGCTTCTCTTGCTCCAAAAACATGATCAGGTCTGGCTTTGACAGAACGAGACCTGTTTAGGAGAAAGAGAAAATGACTCTTGCTGCCGACTCTAACTTTCCATCAGGATAATGTTGAGTAGAGAAGAGAAGACATAGTACAATCAAAGAAAATGGTTTCCCAAAAGCTGATTTCCAACAGTTCCCTTAGGACATACGAGAGACCTATTCAATTTTCACATCCTGACCCCCACTTCCAAGTGGTAGACACAGTAAAAAGTAGAAACTTTATCTTAAGATGTGGCCATTTTATGCCACAAAATGTTTACAATTGCCGCTCATCTACACAGGAGCTGATGTTACCTTGAGGAAGGAGAAGATTTTTCTCTCCATCTACAAACCCCTACTTATTTCCTTTCTGCCTGGATCGGATTTCCAGACACTCAGAGAGAAATCATCCAAGAGACAGTCGACACAGGTAGGAACAAATCCGAGAGTGGGGTCTGGGAACTGTCGAAGGAGTCATCCTCACCCAAGAAGCAGAAGTGTCCGTAGATCTCTAACATCACATCCCTGTACAGTTTCCGCTGAGTGAGGTTCAGGCGTCCCCCCTCCTCCTGGGAGAATTCTAGGGCCACGTCCCTGAAGGTCAGCAGTCCCTGCAATGAATACCACAGTCACCATGTGGCCCCTTACAGAGTTAGTCGATAGTCCCTAGGATCAAAGAGGGAGTTAGTGGGGCGCCTGGGTGGCTCAGTTGGTCAAGTGACTGCCTTCAGCTCAGCTGGAGATCCAGGAGACCAGAGACTGATGGAGAAAGTACAGTTGAAGTGAAGTTCTGAAGGACTGAACTTTCTGATGTTGTAAGAAAGCGCTGAAATGCATGTGGGTGGCTCAGTTGGTTAAGCGATTCACTTCTGCTTGGGTCATCATCCTGGAGACCTGGCATGCAGGCCCAGGTCAAGCTCCCTGCTCCGCAGGAGGCCTCCTTCTCCCTCTCTCACTTCCCCTGCTTGTGTTCCCCCCTCTGGCTGTGTTCCTCTGCCAATAAAATAAAATCTTTAAAAAAAAAAAAAAGAAAGAAAGAGAGAGCTGAAGTTATGAGTTGTGACTCATTAGGTGCTTTCAGGTGGGGAGGGGGTGAGGAACAGCACAAGGCTCTAAGGAATTTGAAATCTGAGGGCCCAGCCAGTGTTTTCAAGAGGTCACAGACTGTTTAGGAACACTTTAGTCAGGAGACCCTTCAGATATTTATCAGGGGACATAGGGTTGAAGGGTGCTGGCCAAAGTATTTTTGCCAAAGAGAGTAAAAGGACCTTCCCAAAGCGATTTTCATATATAAAAGAAGAATTACAGGATTCTGGAGGTCTGGCTATAGTCACGCTAAGACTGCTTTTTCGCTAAGACTGCTTTTTCGCATCCAACAAAACATTACCTTTACCCTCAGGCAGCTGGGAATTCCCTGAGGAATGTTCTACTCTGCTTACCTCAGGTATTTATCAATGGATTGGAACCTGAAGGAAATTTTATTTTATGCACACTATATTTGACTTTGTTCTCATCAAAAATTCCAAGCATGGGGCACCCAGAACATTCAGTTGCTTAAGGCTCTGTCTTCAGCTCAGGTCTTGACCTGGGCTTCTGGGAATGTGTCCTGAGTTGGACTCCCCAATCAGTGCTTCTTCTTCTTCCCCCTTTCCTCACTCAGGCTCTCAGTCTCTCTCAACTGAGAAAATATGAAAAAAAGGAAAGAAAGAAAAAAAAGTAAAAAAACAAGAAACTAAAAGAAGAGAAACACAGAGAACAAAGTTTACATCTGAAATGCAACAGTTTCTGCATATTGCTCAGTGTCTTATGTTCCTTATAAAGGATAAGTGGGATAATGTGAAAATACCAAAGGAGGAATCTGGGAGACAGCAATGAGCTAATAAAACACATTAACATCAGCTGAACGGAAACAAAGAGTTCTCAGTACCCAAGGCCCATCAAAAGACACAGCATCACTGGTGTTTCTTTGGGGACTGGAAACAGGAATTCAGAATATAATCTAATTCTCAAAATACTGCATATATATACACAGCCCAGTCACTATAGACTCTATACAGTCTGCTTTTAGGCAGCTGGCCTGAACAAAGAAAGGGAGAACGGGTCCCCAGGGCCCCCTGGGCTCTCTGCAGAGGGCCCATCAGGGGACCCAGCTCAAAAGAGCCAAAGCCCTAGCTGACCAATGGGCTTCTGACAACCAGGTACAGTGACCAAAACAGGGAAAGTTGCATAGGTTCCCATAACTCCTCACTTTCAGCCTCTAAGAAAATCGCCCAGGGCGCCTGGGTGACTCACTGGGTTAAATCTCTGCCTTCCCCTCAGGTCAGGATTTCAGGGTCCTGGGTTCTAGGCCCGCATCCAGCTCTCTGCTCAGCAGGGAGCCTACTTCCTCCTCTCTCTGCCTGCCTCTCTACCTATTTGTGATCTGTCAATCAAAATAAATAAAATCTTCAAAATAAATAAATGAAACCTTAAAAAGTGTTTAAAAAAGTAAATCGTCCACACACTGGTCCTTACTGACAGACTCCCGTGTGCCCTCCAGCCTGCTGCTCTGAATTCAGTAAACTTCTGTATCCTTCCTCCTGCCTCAGGTCCATTCTTTTTGGTGCCCATGTTACTGGCTTCCACCAAACTGAGGACCGACGCGTGCCACCCCCGCACCCCCCCCCAGGACTGACCGACAGGATACTGAGACCCCACACTTTCCATGTGCTGTATGTCATAGCTAGAGTATCCTTTCTTTCAATTTTAAATGATTTATTTATTTTCTTCTTTTTGAAAAGACTGTATTTATTCTGAGCACTGGGTGTCTCAGTAAACTGGGTAGCAGTCTCCTGCTCAGGCCAAGATCGTAAGTTCCTCCACTCTCTCCAGCATTAGGTTTCTTCATCAGTCAGGAGCCTTCTCCCTCTGCCTGCTGGACACCCTTCTTCGCTCTCTCTCACTCATTCAAATAAATTTTTTTTTAAAGATTTTATTTATGGGACGCCTGGGTGGCTCAGTTGGTTGAGCCACTGCCTTCGGCTCAGGTCATGATCCTGGAGAGCCGGGATCGAGTCCCACATCGGGGTCCCTGCTCGGCGGGAAGCCTGCTTCTCCCTCTCTCACTCCCCCTGCTTGTGTCCCTTCTCTGGCTGTGTTTCTCTCTGTCAAATAAATAAAGTCTTTAAAAAAAAAAAAGAAAAGAAAAAAAGATTTTATTTATTTGTTTCAAAGGGAGAGAAAGCACAAAGAGGCAGCGCTGCAGGCAGATGGAGAGATGACGGATCCCTGCCTGATGTGGGGCTGGATCCCAGGTCCCGGGATCACATGAGCTCAAGGGAGTAGCGAAGTGACTGAGTCACTCTGGGTCCCCAAGATTTATTATTCTTTAGCCGGTAGGGGGAGGGGCATGGGAGGGAGAAAGAGAATCTTAAGCAGATTCCCCTCTGATTACAGAGCTACAAGGGGGATACCATTGTAGGACCCAGGGATGCCCACCTGAGCTGAAATCAACAGTCCACGCTTAGTGGACGGAGAAACCCAGGCTCCCCTCTTCTAGCATATTTTAAATCGGATATGTTTTTCATTCTAAAGATCAAGACGTGCCCGTCCCCTTTTAGAGAATAAGACCATTGCAGGGTTTTGTGGACTCCATATCCATCGAATTTCCTGTGTATTTTCTTACTCCTGGGCTACACACAGATGATCAGGAATCACCTTAGACCCTAAATAAGAAATGTTTTCCCTCCTCGACATCCCAGGACCAGACGACATCACTAAGAGGAATCTTGGACTCAACACCTTCCCCTCTGGATCTGCCACCAAGGGAAGATTTTCAATACTCGCGGGATATTAATTCCAAGTGACAACGGTGATGTCCTGTTGGAACCCAGGTTGGAGACACAGGACAGAAGGCTCTGGGATACAGAGAAGAATCGTAAAGACCTATCTTTTGAGTATCACTTCTGAAAACATCTTAAAAATAGGAGAAAACAGAATGGAGAAACATCCAAACTACAGCAATCAACATTTGCAACTTTTTTTTTTCTTCAAAGATTTTATTTATTTTTGGACAGAGAGAGTGATCACAAGTAGGCAGAGAGGCAGGCAGAGAGAGGAGGAAGCAGGCTCCCTGCTGAGCACAGAGCCCCACATGGGCCCTGATCCCAGGACCCTGAGACACTGACCTGAGCTGAAGGCAGAGGCTTTAACCCACTGAGCCACCTAGGTGCCCAACATTTGCAACTTTTAAATGCAAGGAACCAAGGAGAAAAAGATGACACAGCTCTCCCAGGACACCAGCTTACCTGAGAACGCACCATTTCTTCTCTCACCTCGACTTCCACGTTTCTTTCTACGAAAGTATCTGTGGAGAAATCACAGCCGCATCAGGAGCGAAATCCCCTTAAATCCACCAACAGAGATTCTCTATCTCAAACTGCTAAGGAACAGGCAGGACTTTGAAACGCACAGAAAGTCCAATTTCCTCGTCCTCTGTTGTCAGGAGCTATTCGGAAACTGTGAGCAGCTACGGGGAGACCAATCCCTGCCTTTCCCTTCTCAGCGTTCAGGGGCCTCCCCTCCCCACAGACGCCCACAAGTTCAGCTTCAGGGGAGGAACCCCATGCCGCACCGACCCGAGCCTCCC
>PITA01032378.1:0-14007 GCA_004023965.1 Spilogale gracilis
CTCTCTCTCTCTTTTTCTCTCTCTCTCTCTCTCTCTCATCAGCCCGCAGTTTCTGGATCATTAGCATTCTGGATTCCATTAGATTAGAAAGGCATTTCAGACAATTAGAAGTCAAAGTCTTGGGCCTGATACGCCCAGCCCCAGGATGAATTAACCACACTGCCTCATCACATCTTGGGTGATCAGTTCCCTAATTGACATAATTAAGGTTTGTGACACTAGAGACTACACTCCAAGAGGTCTTTCTGTACTCACTGTCATGCTGATCTGTATGTCACAGTGAAGTCTGCTCAAGACCCTGGTTTGTGGGGGTTAAGAGCATGGAGTCCAAGTCATCTAGAAACAGGTTTTCATCCAGATTCTGTTAAGTGACTTTAAACAAATTACTCAACTTAGTTTTTCTGTGTCTGTTTGGGAAAAGATAGCACTGAGCTGTCAGAAACTGGGAGGGCCGAGATTTTGCCCTGACAACTTAGCTTGCTTTGCATTTTACTTAAAGAAAAGTCCAAATTCTCCAGAGTTACCAAGAGACCCCTACATAATCAGCTTAGCTCTACTCTTTAGCCATGCTGGCCTCCTTTCCATTCTAGAACATGTCTGAGTTTTTTTCTGCCTCAGAAACTTTGCTTATGTTCTTCTCTGCCTAGAATAGTCCAGATCTTAGGCGTGAGAGTGACATCCTCAGAAATTCTTTCTTGACCCCCTTATCTAAGTGGCCTCATCCTCTCCCTCACCCTACTATTCAGTATTCACTATCTTTATTTCCTTTCTAGTACAAAGTGGCCAGTTTCAGGGACCTGCAGAGCCTAAGGAAGGCACAAGACTAAAGACTGTACTTTGAGGGTAAATGGGATGGGGTGGGGAACCTCTGTTTAAAATGCAAACACCCCTGAGAAGGTGCAAATTAATGAACTCAAGTTTTTCTCATGCCCTTGGGAGAAGCTTCTGGAAGGGGATTCAGGTATATGAAAGAATGGTAGCAAAAATACTGCCTCCCTAAAATAATGAATTTGAATTTTTGAGCTATACCCCCACTTCTACCTCACCCCTATAGCAATGAACTGCAACATGGAGTCCAGGCATTTTTAAATGGTGCTGGGCTTTAACTTAAAAATGTGTATTGGTAATACCCATGTATTCATTTTCTTGTGGCTGCTGTAACAAATTATCATCAACTTGTGTGATGTTTGGTGACAGCTAAAGTCCCACCGCCAGGCTTAAAAGCACAGAAATTTATTTTCCTATGGTTCTGGGGGTTTGAAATTCAAAATCAGTTTCACTGGGCCAAAATCAAAGGGTTGGCAGAGTCGGGCTTACCCCACAGTCGAGGAAAGACTCTGGTCCTTGCCTCTTTCGGCTTCTGGTGGCTGCCCATAGTCACATGACTCCAGTCTTCAAGGTCGGCATCCTCAGGTCTCTCTGCTTCATTTTCACATCACCTTCTCTTCTTAGCCTTTGACACAAGATTGTATCAAATATCTCTCTGCCCCCTCTCATAAAGGTATATGTGACTGTATTTAGTGCCCACCCTGAAAATCCTGGATAATCTCCCCATCTCTAGATCCTTAATGCAATCACATCTCTTTTTTTTTTTTTTTTGCCATGTCAGGTAACATTCACAGGTTCCCGGGATTAGGACATGGATACCTTGTAGCGGTCCACTTTTCAGCCAACCACACCCCAACTGGTGGAAAATAAAAAAGGAGCAATCCAGGTTATGGCACCCAGGATTTGTTTTGGTTTTGGGTTTTGGTTTGTTTTTTCTTGTTTTTTTTTTGTTGTTGTTGTTTGTTTGTTTGTTTGTTTGTTTTGCTATCCATGCTATGGCAGAGAGGGAAAAAAGAAAGAAGGTGAAATTAGGAAGCAAGGATGTGCTAGAAGCAAAGTCGGATGCCAGACTTGTGAATTGGAAAGCAGGACAGGTCTGTGCATAGGGAGAGGATAGAGGATCCACACGTTTCCAGGGTGTTCCCACCTAGGGAACCATGAGGGAACCAAGAGGTGGCTTTGGGGGGAGTTTGAAGTCATGGGGCTGGAGAAGCTTGGGAAGAGCCCTAAGGGAGAGGAGGGTCAGCTCAGGATGGGACACAAATGGGCCCCTTCCAGAGTCCAGAAAATGGGTCTGATGGAGGCAGCTCACCTTGTGCCTAGATGGAAGACAGATTGAGGAAAATTATATTTGGCCTTTCTGCACATTTGACATTGATTACCCTCTTTTTTTGAGACTCTCCCTTCTGCTTCCCCTCCTGCCTCTATAACTGCTCTCTCAGAGTCCTTTTCTTTGGCCCCAGCTGCCCCCAGTAGTAACCTGTTCCTAATAATCCCACTGTGGCTCTTCCCCCATCCTTGACTCGCTTTCTGCAAAATAAGTAGAGTGAGATGGTCAATGTTAAAAAGCACTGTGCCCAAAGCCCCCTTGCCTGGCTTTCAGTTCTGGCTATCCCATCCCCTAGGTGTGGTCTCAGACAAGTGCCTTCCAGACTCTGTCGCTGAGCTTTAGAATCTCCTTGCGTGAAATGAGGACAATCAGGTTGTCTGAGGAACTGAGATAAAGCACGCAGTTAGCTGGCAGCTGGTCCTTGTTATCTTCAGCTCTTGTTGCCTGTTTCAGCTCTCTACTTGTCTTCTTTGGCGTACGTGAACCCAGTGGAGGGCGCCAGATGGCCACGGTCAGCATGGGGAGGGGCAGAGCTGGAAGGGAGAGGAAGAGGAGGAAAGATGGGTGACAAGACTGTCCTCTGCTGGAACAGATATTTTTCTAGGGCAGCAGCAGCCAAGAGAGAAGCTGAGGCTGTGCCCCCGAGACCCAGGAACAATAGAGAATGGCGTGCCCCCCCCCCCACTCCCGGCTTCCCTTTGCCCTCCTCCCTCATCTAACCACAGCCCTTATGACCCCTGGTCTTCCTGATTTCCTGCTGGAAAAGATGGAAGGGCTCTGAACAGAGTGGAAAAACTGGACCTGTGGAGAAAGGTGAAAGGGACAGGAATTATTTAGTTGGACAGGAGGCAGCCAAGGTGAGATTTAATAACAATCTTTGAAGATCTGAAGGGTTATTATATAGAAATTGGTGACCAGCTGGCCTCTCTCTGCTCAGAGCACCAGAGGCTAAAGGAAAAGAGTTTATGTTCAGAGGAGGAGATGCTCAGGTTAGGTAAGTATGTATAAATAAATGAAAAAAACAAATAAACAAAGAAATAAAATAAGATAAAATAAAATAAAATAAATCAAATCTTCCTGTGAGGGTGGAAATGGGCCATTAAAGGAACTCCAGCGGACACACGTGGTACAGCATGATGCCTGCAGGACAGGCCTCCTGAGCGCTCAGGGATGCCTCTGTCCATGCAGTGCTCTGAGGAGCAGCTGGGTGCTGGCTGGGATAGCCGTGTCTTTTCCAGCTGATGCAGTGATGGCCCTTCTCCCAACTCCTAGACCCCATCCCACCTCCTACTCCCAGGAACAAAATCCTAGGAATTGTGTGGAAAAAAACAGGTCATCCTATTGGGAGTGGGATGGTGGTGACCACGCAGGTGGCCCCTTCTCTACTAATGAAAAGAAGAGTGCCCCTCCCCCTGCCCAAGCACCACACAAATGCACCAGAGGCTCATGAGTGGCCTCTATGCTTTTTTCAGAGATGAGCGTTCTCTGTCCATGAGAAAATGGCCTTTCTGTTTTGGAATGTGTGATGACAATGTCAGCTACAGGTGGCTGGAATGGGTCCCCTTGGCTCATTCATTTAACAGATATTTACGGAGTGCCTGGGCTGTGCTCAAAGGTATCAGGACTGGCAGCTCCAAGAAACAGAGCAGTTCCATTCAGCGGTGAAAATCAAAGAGAACACAGATTCTAATCCAGCTCAGCGGCCTTTCTTCTCACAAATGGAGGATGTTGGCAGAAAAGCACTGGCCCGTGTGTCTTTCTCAGTGGGGTAGTCACCCACATTTCCTAATATTTAGCCCTTCCTTAATCTCCTCTAGGCCAAGTCCTTGCACACATAGTATCTCCCTTAATCTTCATGAGACCACACTGAGGTCCTGCCACTAACTCCCTGGCAAAAACACTAGTATTAACCTCAAAGGGTTGTTGCAAGTTAAGCAAGGTAAGATAGTAACACATTGCTAGCATGCTCCTAGCGTGCGCCATGTTGCTGCTGCCGATGCCGTTAAGGAGACTAAATGCTCCGTCCCAGTGGACTCAGCTTGTAAGGCAGAGCCGGGCCTCTCTGACACCAAAGTCCATGACCTTTCCATCCACCGCCACACATGGAGGCACCACACATTACAGTCAAAAGCACAGGCTCTGAGGGTTAGAAAAACAGACCTTGGTTTGACTTCCAGCTCTGCCAGTTTCCGGCCAGGTGGTCTTGACTTCCAGCTCCGCCAGTTTCCGGCCGGGTGATCTTGGGCAGGTCCCTTTGCCTCAAGTTAGTTTTGAGCGTTAAGTGTCGCCAGATGTTAAAGCTCTCAATAACTGCTTAATGTAATTTATTTATTACTCTCCTCAGCCATTGAAAGGGCAAACAAAGTCATCATTCACCAAAAAGGAATGCTAAGCTGGCAAAGAGGAGATACACTGCTTTGGGCTTCAGATCATGTCTGGAGAGACCCCCTTCTAACACACTGCTGATAACACTGTCAAGGGCCAGCTTTTTAGGAGGTAAAGATTTCATCAGAGTGTATGTTCTATTCTCCTTAAAGTCACAAAAACTGACTAGGAAAACATCCATGAGTGTCCTGGGTAGAGAACCCTGGGTAGATCTGGGGCAGCTGCATGGCTCAGTCCATTGAGCATCCGACTCTTTGTTTTGGGTCAGGTCCTGATCTCCAGGTGGTGGGATTGGGCCACATCAGGCTCCATGCCCCCCCAGGGAGTGGGCTTGAGATTTTCTCCCTCTCCCTCTGCCCCTCCCTCTACTCACATGCTCTCATTCTCTTTCTCTAAAATAAAATAATTTAATAAAATCTTTAAAAGAAAAGAACTCCAGGTAGATCGACAACGGTCTCAGAGGCTTCAGGTCTAATGTGGCAGAGCAGCCAGCACCACCGGGCAGTAGTGCCCTTTCTATCTTGAAGGTCAGAAGTGGGCGTTAATTGAGAGCCCCACACACCCCATATGTCCTCGACACAAGCTTGCACCTAGAAACCAGGGGACAGAGAAAAGGTCAAGAGTCAGGAATACATAGGGGTGGGTTCAAAGACTTCGGCTGCTATTTCAAGAAATAAGCTGGCTTCTGTTGTCTTTCAGCTGAGTTGCTCTACTGAGACTCCTCTGAATTACATTTCCAAGTTGTAATTCTACACTTCTTTTGAGGGGTAAATAGCAATGACCCACTACTGGAGTTCCTTACAATAAGTACCATTTCATTGCAAATGGCAGATCCCTTGCTCAAAGCATAAGTAAGATCCAAAGCACAAAGCAGAGTCCCCTCTCGAGCAGAGCTGGGTGGCTGGCCCCAGCCAGAAACTGTGACCATGCAGGGCCTTGTAGGAGGGAACACTTAATAGCACTTACATATTCCTGGCACGATTTGAAGTGCTTTGCATATATTAACTCATTTAATCCTCACAGAAACCCTATGAAGTTAGTAAATAATCATCTTCATTCTACATATGGGGAAACTGAGATACAGGGAGGCTAATAACTAGCCCAAGATCAAACAGCCAGTAATCTGATAAGCTGCGATTTGAACCTAAGCATCTGCTCCCAGAATTTCTGTTTTTGACCTATGAACTAAATTCAGACCTCTTCCTTTGTGCGGGAGCATAGACTTGTATGACTGAGACTTTAGAGCCCCTAAAGGAATCTGAAGCAGCACTTGGGGGTGGGAGTGTGAGAGATGATGGGTGTGGGCATTACTTTAGGAACTGAGTGCTAGAATCTGCTTTTTTCTTTTCACGTTCTTTTTTTTAGTGATGGTGGGGGTGGTATTGGTTGGTTGCTTGCTTATTTATCAATTGCTAGTTTCACCTCTCAAAAGTGCATTTATTCCTAGATGCAAGTATAGAGCTTGGAGTGACTTTTTTTCAGCCAGCTGACAAGCTAGCAAGCATCCCAGAGACCCAGGGTCAGTGAAAGCAATAGCAGGATAAGTCCATTGCTACATTCAGGGTATGTTGGATCTCAGGAACTATGAGTGTCCACAGGGCCCTGTCAGGGGTACAAGGCTATGTCCACCAAAATGGGACCACCAATGAGCTCTAATCAGAACAAGAGCCTCGGTGGTGGTGGTGACTTCTTCCCTCAGTGTAGCCATGGTGACCCCAGGACTCAGACTGACGAAATGTTTTCAGGGAAGGATTTGGACAGAAGGCAGAGAGAAGAGCAGACAAGGGAAAGAGAAGTTAAAGAAATGGTGAATCTAGGTGTGTGTGGATCAGGAGCATTCCTGGTGGAGACCCCAGACAACTCTGACATCCCCAGGGCTGTGTTCTTGGCTCAGTCCATCTAGAATCCTATCTACAAGAGTTGATCCTTGGCTACCCAGAGGTCTGAAGTCAATTCCAAGACTATCAGGGCACCTGTGGAAGTTCCTAGAAGGCTCACTTAAGCCTATGAAAATTATGCTACCTATAGTCTAAGGCACCTATCTCCCACCACCTAAGAAACCAAGCTTATTCAAGCTCTTTTAGCTCACAAAAGAAAGGAGTACAAGGTCTTTTGTTTCTCTCAGTGGAGCCCACATCAGGCTTTTCAACAGGACCACTGTAGGTACACTAGGGAGTTACTGAAGTCTAGGGAAGGAGAGCCTTTGCTCCCCCGACAGATATAAGGGTGGCTGGTGGTAGTTTTAGCTGAGGTGTAACGCTGGGGAGAGCCAAGAAAGGAGAAGTCAGCCTTTGTCCTGGGCCTTCAGGGGAAGTGGTACCATGCGAGCCCTTGGTATGAGGGTTCCCTATGGTCAGATCCTACACTGAGCATAAACAATCAACCGAGTTGTATGGGCGCATTCCAGCCCAGATGTAGAGGAAGGAACCTCCATAGTCAGTTTCCAGAATTATTTTCTGGTTGTTCTGTGCATGCATACTAACTTTCCCCACCACCCCCAACAAGTCCTTGAGCTATTAAAGAATCTTCTCATAGAAGATGATATTTTAAACATTTATCTCAAAAAGTAACAATTAGTCACATTGACTGATGGCTTGGCTAATGAAGTGGGAGAACTAGCTGGAGGGTGTTAGTGAACTATGTGACTCATTTCCACTTATCAGCTTCCCATCCTCCCCACACCAATGGAAGCAGGAGAATCTACAAGGAAGGAAGACATGAAATAGTATCTGCTTAGAGCTTCTAAGCACCAGCTCTGAGTCAGGCCCATTGCCCACATCATCTTGCTTACTGTGTACAACCCCCCTGAGATGGAGCTGTTGCAATTACAAGGGGAAAAGCAGGTATGGAGTGCTGATGTTCCTGGAGAGGCCTTCTTAGCGGACTTGGGTCATGTTGGTGAATTCTCCTTGCCTCGAGCCCTGACATCCTTAGCCTTGCAGGCTCAGAAACCTCACCAGGTCACAAAGAGTAGGGCCATTTCTCAGGGACAGACTCATGGGAACCAGGCTCAAGAATAGATGCTGGGGTATCTGGGTGGCTCAGTCGGTTAAGCATATGACTTCAGTTCAGGTAATGACCCCAGGGTCCCAGGACTGAGCCCCATGTCGGACTCCCTGGTTATCGGGGAGCCTGTTTCTCCCTCTCCTTGCTGCTTGTGCTCTCTCTCACTCTCTCTCAAATAAATAATTAAAATATTTTTTTAAAAAAGAACTGATGCTAACAAAGCCAAGTTATTCACCAATGGCCACGTGGTGAGTGTGCAATCAGAAGAGGGGTGGCTAATGGGGGAGTTCACAGTAATGCTCAGAGGACTCTATAACTGCAGTTCCTCCACTGAGTCTCAGCTCAGTCTGTCGGCAGGAAGCCTCCCCATCCCTACCCTCCATGCCCGATACCAAGGCTGGGCCAAGACACCCCCTCTATGCTCCTAGAATGCATAGTCCTCCCATGGCGCTGGCCACACTATTCAATAATCCTCACTAATCACACAGACAGTCTGCTTTGTTACCTATCATGCTCCTTTGGGGCAAGGAGGATGCCTTCTTCCCATGTTGTCTCCTTCACCTGCCATATAGAGGGCGCTGTGCTCCTGGAGACACTAAGAGATACAAATCTAAGTCTTTGGGCCAGGACTCCCTTGTAAATGGGCACTGCCTGAGAGTCCACCAACTTTTAATTCTTCTCCAGGCTGCATCCTGACCTTCTCCTTTTGTTTGTTCTCCAAACGATACATATACTGCTGTGAGTTTGTTTCTTACCAGCAACATTATAATCACCCACCAATCTCTCATTCCTGAGACTATATCCAGTCTTCTTCACTGAGGTCCCCAGCCACACAGTCAGACACACAGCATCTCCTGGGTCCTTCTACTTGTAACTTCTAGTGTACATGCAGAATTTAGTATTTTGTTCTCAGAGGGCAGCTAAAATATCTATGATAGGGGAGTGGTTAAATAAACCATTCCTCCATACAATGACCTACTGTGCAGCCAACACAATGATGTTTTAATGACCCAGAGGAATGCTTATTCTATGATATTATGGGGAAAAGAAGTACATAATATGATGTTAGCTATATGAATAAAGGCATAAAATAGTGGAAAGTTTTATTTAACTGCTAAAAGTAGCTACTTCTACATGGTGGGATAACAGTTAACTCCCTCCCTTTTTCTTGATGCCTTTCTGTGCTTCTATAATAAGTATCCATAATAAGTATTATGTTGCTTTTATAGTTAAGTAAAACAAGAAACTTTAAAGAAGAAATTCATGAGTAGAACATTAACCATTTCTCTAAAAATGCATTGCTATTTAATTATCTATCCTCTAATTATTTTATTTTTGGTAGGTCAGAGAGAAACTGGACTATAAAAAGGTCTCCTCCCTCCCATATCCCAGACAGAGGAGGTGGCCCAGAGTGCCTAGAACTGGAGGTTAGCTCCCCTACCCAGGCCTACCTCCCTTCCCCACCACCACCCTCTCACCCAGATGCTTTCCTGGGGCACTATGTTTAACACGTGTTACAACCCCGTCAGCAAGAGGAAAGTGTTGCCCAATGGCAATGTGTAAAGATGGAAAGATACATATGCTCCTTTCATCAAAGGATTAGGTAGTTGCAGACATAACTTCAAATCCTTTCCAATGATTACATGGAATTATATGGTACCTAAATCTCTCCTACGTGGTACTATTTCCAAAAATTTGACCTCAATTTGTTGAGGTAAGATTCAACATAACATAAAATTAGCCATTTGAAAGTGAACAATTCAGTGACATTCAGTACAACGTTGTATGACCACCACCTCTACCTAGTTCCAAAACCCCATACTGTAAAAGTTGCTCTCCATTCCCCTCCCCCGCCCAAGCCCTGGCAACCACCAATCTGTGCCTGTCTGTACAGATTTACTATTCTGGATATTCCATATAAATGGAATCATACAATATGTGACATTTTGAGTCTAACTTCTTAGCATAATCTTTTTGAGGTTCATCCACATTGTAGCATGTATCCGTACTTCATTCCTTTTTAAAATATTTATTATTTATATTTCTATTTCAAATTATATATTTTTTAAAGATTTTATTTATTTATTTGACAGATATCACAAGTAGGCAGAGAGGCAGGCAGAGAGAGAGGAGGAAGCAGGCTCCCCGCTGAGCAGAGAGCCCGATGTGGGCCTTGATCCCAGGACCCTGGGATCCTGACCTGAGCCGAAGGCAGAGGCTTTAACTCTCTGAGCCACCCAGGCGCCCCTCAAATTATATTTTTATTTTTTCTTTCTTTTTCATAAACCCTTTAAAAAATTTAAATTCAATTAGTTAACAATGTATTGTTAGTTTCAGACCCAGAGGGCAGTGATTCATCAGTCTTACATAATATGCAGTGCTCATTATACCACATGCCCTCCTTAATGTCTATCACCAAATTACCCCAGCTCTCCACCCCCCCCCCCCAAGTCTCTTTCCTATGATTAAGAGTCTCTTGTGCCGCCTGGGTGGCTCATATGGTTAAGCATCTGCCTTTGGCTCAGGTCATGATCTCAGGGTTTTGGGATTGAGCCCCACATCAGGCTTCCTGCTCAGCAGAGAGACTGCTTCTCCCTCTCTCTCTACCATTCCCTCTGCTTGTGCTCTCTCACTCTCTCTGTCAAATAAATAAATAAAATCTCTAAAAAATTTAAAAAGCCTCTTATGGTTTGTCTCCCTGACTTCATCTTGTTTTATTTTTCTCTCCCTTCCCCTGTGATCCTCTGTTTTCTTAAATTCCACATATGAGTGAAATAATAAGATAATTGTCTCTGTCTGATTTACTTATTTTACTTAGCATAATACCCTCTGGTTCCACCCACATTGTTGCAAATACCAATATTTCATCCTCTTGATGACTAAGTAATATTCGTGTGTGTGTGTGTGTGTGTGTGTGTGTGTGTGTGTGTGTGTACCACATCTTCTTTCTCCACTCATCTTTTGTTGGACATCTGGGTTCTTTCCATATTTTGGCTATCGTGGACATTGCTGCTATAAACACTGGGGGGCAGGTGCCCCTTCAGATCACTTCATTTGGATCTTTGGGGTAAATCCCTACTAGTGCAATTTCCCGGTATAGGGTAGCTCCATTTTCAACTTTGAGAAAACTTCATACTGTTTTCCAGAGTGGCTCCACCAGTTTGCATACCCACCAACAGCATGAGAGGATTCCCCTTTCTCCACATCCTCACCAACATCTATCGTTTCCTGACTTGTTCATTTTAGCCATTCTGATGGGTGTGAGGTGGTATCTCATTGTGGTTTTGATTTGTATTTTCCTGATGCCAAGTGAGGTTGAGCATTTTTTCATGCATCTGTTGGCCATTTGCATGTCTTCCTTAGAGAAATATCTGTTCATGTCTTCTGCCCATTTCTAGATTGGATGATTTTGTTTTCAGGTGTTGAGTTTGATAAGTTCTTTACAGATTTTGGATACCAGCCCTTTATCTGATAAGACATTTGCAAATATCTTCTCCCATTCTGTTGGTTGTCTTTTGGTTTTGCCGACTGTTTCATTTGTTGTACAAAAGCTTTTTATCTTGATGAAGTCCCAATAGTCCATGTTTGCCTCTGTTTCCCTTGCCTTTGGAGACATAGCTAGCAAGAAGTTGAACTGGCCAAGGTCACAGAGATTGCTGCCTATGTTCTCCTCTAGGATTTTGATGGATTCCTGTCTCACATTTAGGTTTTTCATCCATTTTGAGTCTATTTTGGCTTATGGTGTAAGAAAATGGTCCAGCTTTGTTTTTCTGCATGTGGCTGTCTAATTTTCATAACACCATTTGTTGAAGAGACTGTCTTTTTTCCATTGGATATTCCTTCCTGCTTTGTCAAAGATGAGTTGATCATAGAGTTGAGGGTCCATTTCTGGGTTCTCTGTTCTGTTCCATTCTTCTGTGTGTCTGGTTTTTGTGCCACTACCATGCAGTCTTGATGATTACAGCTTTGTAATAGGGCTTGAAATTCGGAATTGTGATACCACCAGCTTTGGTTTTCTTTTCAGTGTCGTTCCTGATTCCATACAAATTTTAGGATTATTTGTTCCAGTTCTGTGAAAAAAGTTGGTGGTATTTTGATGGTGATTGCATTGAATGTATAGAGTGTTCTAGGTAGCATAGACATTTTAACAATATTTATTCTTCTAAGCTATGAGCAGGGAATATTTTTCCATTCCTTTGTATCTTCCTCAATTTCTTTCATAAGTATTTTATAGTTTTCTGATTACAGATATTTGCCTCTTTGGTTAGGTTTATTCCTAGGTATCTTGTGGTTTGGGGTGTAGTTGTAAATGGGATCGATTCTTTATTTTCTCTTTCTTCTATCTCATTGTTAATATATAGAGATGCAACTGCTTTCTGTGCATTGATCTTATATCCTGCCATTTTGATGAATTCCTGTACAAGTTCTAGCAATTTGGGGGTGGCATTTTTTGGGTTTTCTACATGCAGTATCATGTCATCTGTGAAGAATGAGAGTTTGATTTCTTCTTTGCCAGTTTAAATGCCTTTTATTTCTTTTTTTTCTGATTGCTGAGGCTAGGACTTCCAATACTATGTTTAACAGCAGTGGCAAGAATGCACATCCAGGTTGCATTTCTGACCTTAAGGGAAAAGCTCTCAGTTTTTCCCCATTGAGAATAATATTCACTGTGGGCTTTTTGTGTATGGATTTTGTGATATTGAGGTGAGTTCCCTCTATCCCTACACTGTAAAGAGCTTTAATCAGGAAAGGATGTTGTATTTTGTCAAATGCTTTTTCTGCATCTTTCATATGGTTCTTGTCGATGTTGATCCATCCTTGTAGCCTAGGAATAAATCCCACTTGGTTGTGGTGAATCATCCTTTTAATGTACTGTTGGATCCTATTGGCTAGTATCTTGGTGAGAATTTTTGCACCCATGTTCATCAGGATTCATTGGTGTATAAGTCTCCTTTTTGGTAGGGTCTTTGTCTGGTTTTGGGATCAAAGTAATACTGGCCTCAGAAAGAGTTTGGAAGTTTTCCTTCCATTTCTATTTTTTGAAACAGCTTCAGAAGTATAGGCATTAATTCTTCTTTACGTGTTTGGTAGAATTCCCTGGGAAGACATCCAGCCCTGGACTCTTGTTTGTTGGGAGATTTCTGATTACTGCTTCTATGTCCTTGATGGTTATGAGATATGGGACTGTTTGGGTTTTCTATTTCTTCCTATTTCAGTTTTGGTAGTTCATACATCTCTAGGAATGCATCCATTTCCTCCAGATTGCCTGATTTGTTGGCATATAGTAGTTCATAATATGTTCTTATAATTGTTTGTATTTCTTTGGTGTTCATTGTGATCTCTCCTCTTTCATTCATGATTTTATTTATATGGGTCTTTTCTCTTTTCTTTTTGATAAATCTGGCCAGGGGTTTATTGAGCTTATTAATTCTTTCAAAGAACCAGCTCCTGGTTTTCTTGATCTGTTCTATTTTTATTTTGTTTCTATTTCATTGATTTCTGCTCTAATCTTTATTAATTCTCTTCTCCTGCTGGATTCAGGATTTATTTGCTATTCTTTCTCTAGTTCATTTAGGAGTAAGGTTAGCTTGTGTGTTTGAGATTTTTCTAATTTTTTGAAAGAGACTTGCATTGCTCTGTACTTCGCTCTTAGGACTGCCTTTGCTGTACCCCAAAGGTTTTGAACAGTTGTGTTTTCATTTCCATTTGTTTCCATGAATTTTTTTAAATTCTTCTTTAATTTCCTGGTTGTTCTTTAGTAGGATGCTTTTTAGAGTCCATATATTTGAGTTCTTTCCAAATTTCCTCTTGTGATTGAGTTCAAGTTTTAAAGCATTGTGGTCTGAATATGCAGGGAATTATTCCAACTTTTTGGTATTGGTTGAGACCTGATTTGTGACCCAGTATGTGATCTATTCTGGAGAACAGTCCATGTGCACTTGAAAAGAATGTGTATTTTATTTTATTTTATTTTTATTTTTATTTTTGCTTTAAGATGGCAAGCTCTTATATACCTGTGAAGTCCTTCTGGTCCACTGTGTCATTCAAAGCCCTTGTTTCCTTTTTGATCTGCTTAGATGATTTGTCCACTTCAGTGAGTGGGGTGTTAAGGTATCCTACTGTTATTATATTATTATCAATGTGTTTCTTTAATTTTGCTATTAATTGGTTTATGTAATTGGCTGCTCCCATGTTAGGGGCATAAATATTTACAATTGTTAGATCTTTTTGTTGGATAGATCTTCTAATTATGATATAGTGTCCTTCCTCATTTTTATTACAGTCTTTGGTTTAAATCTAATTTGTCTGAAATGATGATTTCCACCCCTGCTTTCTTTTGATGGCCATTAGCATGACAAGTGGCTTACCACCCTCTCACTTTAAATCTGGAGGTGTCTTTGGGTCTAAAATGAGCTTCCTGAAGACAGCATATCAATGGATCTTTCTTTTTTTTTTTT
>PITA01032379.1:0-13995 GCA_004023965.1 Spilogale gracilis
CGTCACGGGCGTGTGGTAGGTAGAAGGCTGGAGCTGTTGATTCAAACTATCTATGTGACTCCAGAGTCTACCTGGGAGAGGCTGGGAGGACAGGAGAGGACTGGCCTGGAGAAGAGGCTCGGAGGTGTTCTGGAAAGTTCCAGGGAGAAGCATGGGGCCTGGGCAGAAGCCATCAAGGGAAATTCATGGACCAACTCCAGCAACTGGGAAGTTGTCTGAAAGGGGATGGGGTTGGGGGGGGCGTGGAGGTCGGGGGTGCCCAGCGGTGTGGGGCTCAGCCCCAGGTGAGAGGTTGCCCACAGTGAGATTGGGGGACCTTCCCAGGCCTGGCCGCGGAGTATAGGCCAGCAGCCCCGCATGCCCAGGACGTGGTCTATGACTGCTCGAATTTGGACTTGGGGGGCTGGGAGCTGCACACTGACTACACAGGAAACCCGTCGGGGGCTCCCTGCCGCTCTGCCCAGGGACTGAGTCACCTGCCCCTCCAGAGAGCGGTTCCCTGGAGCAGACGGTTTACTTCTCTTCACAGCGGGGGACATCCCGGCACAAGGAGTCACTTATCTATTATCCTAGTTTACCTGAAGTTTTTCCAATGTTTTGAAGGATTTTATCCAGAATCGATAGTTTTTTAAATTGCTCACTTTGTAAATTCTTCTTTCCTGTGGGAGGAAACAAGTACAATGATCAAGATTTGGTCAGTTATGAAGGCCTGATCCCAAACTTCTGTCATTTTCAACTTCAGAGGCCTTCAGGGAGCCCAGAACCAGCCATGTGGGGCTCAGGGGCACTGGGTGGAGACTTCCGTCATACTGTCTTTGTTTTCTCCTTCCACTGTGAGGATGCGCTTGCATGGCTCCCTCTGTAGGTGATATACTGGTCACCTGGATGCTGTCCTTGAATCAGGGCACATATTTTCGAAGACATTTCATTCCTCTAAAGGACGAACCCCTACCCATGCCCTGTCTAGGCTTTTTACCAATATCGTGTGGGACTGGTCTCGCCACTGGGGAGAGGGGCAGGTTTTGCGTTCATGGGGGTGGTCTAGGGAGGAGGCTGGCCCCACTGAGTGGGGTGGGAGAGGGCCCATGCAGAGCAGTACCCAGCGTGTGAGGCTCCTTTTCTTGGGATGTAACCGTAACTGTGGCTCACAGCGTGTTCTCTCCCTTCTCCTTCCTGCCTTTCCTACTTTCAAAGTGTATCCAGGAGACCCACCCCCCTGAAATTCTCCCAAAACTCCATTTAACACATCCAGGATATTTAAGAAAAACTTTAACTTTAGCACATTTATTTTGGTCTAACATACGAATTCTAAGTGGCTTCTGGCTGGTCTGCATCTCCCATTGTTCTATGGGTGTTTAGAAAAGACCAATCCCTTATTTACCTAGAAGCACCTAGCAGGTGCTCAGTAGGTATTTACTGTGTGAGTGAATGAATCTTTTGTTGCAGCTAAGGCCAATAGGAAATTAATGATTATGGTGTAAAATCACGTGTGTCCCATGGGACACTTAGATGGTGATAGAACCCAACGTTCAGGCATACTCTGGATGTCAGGAGTATGGCTTTGGGTCTTGAAGAATTTTCACACATTCCAGAAATCACGTAGGCGGCTGGTTATTCCCACAACAGGAGAGGGAAGGTCTGCAGAGCCTTCACGCTGCTTTAGGCTTTTAATTATTACTCCTAAGTTGTTTTAAGGCAAAAATTCATATTTGTAATAAGTATTATAAACACATGGTAGAATTTTAAAATTTGAAAAAGTATTTTAAAATTCCAGTCGTTGAGCCCGCCTTTCCCGCAGAACAGATGGCATCCCCACTGGTACACATCAAAGCCTCATTACACACAAGGCACTGGGCAGGGTACTCAGAGTCCTATGACCTCAGTTACCAGGGAATATTAGTGTGGGAGTAGGTGCTGCCTGGTCTTACCTAACAAAGCTTCAATGTGAGCCTCAAAAGGACCAACTCTTTCAAAGTCATTTAACTGGGTTCAAGAGCAAAGCTTGCTAGTATTTTTAAAATATAAGAGGCACCACTTAACAAAGTGAAATTTATAATATTTGGCATCCAACAAAAGATGACCAGGAATGAAAATAAGCAATAAAAGTCTGGTCTATAAAAAAAAGACCTATAATGAGAAGAATTAGTCAATCAAAACTGACCCAGAAATGACATACATAGTGAATTAGAAGGCAAGGATATTAAAATTAATCCTAACACCATATCCCATGTGTTCAGGAAGCATAAACTCTCAGATTACATAAAAAGCCAAACCTAACTATACACTGCCTACAAAGTTCCACTTTATTTTTTTTAAAGATTTAATTTATTTATTTGACAGAGAGAAACACAGCTAGAGAGGGAACACAAGCAGGGGGAGTGAGAGAGGGAGAAGCAGGCTTCCCGCCGAGCAGGGAGCCCGATGTGGGGCTCAATCCCGGATCTCCGGGATCATGACCTGAGCCGAAAGTAGTCGCTTAACCAACTGAGCCACCCAGGTACCCCCAAAGTTCCACTTTAAATATAAAGCACAAGTAGGTTAAAAATAAAATGATGGCAAGTCACCCAGGTGAATACTAATCAAAAGAAAGCTAGAGTGGCTAAATTTTAGACAAAATGTCTTTAGGAGCAAAGAATATCACAAGGAATAAAGAGGGTCATTTCTTTTCTTTCTTTCTTTTTTTTTAAAGGATTTTATTTATTTACTTGAGAGAGAAACACAGTGAGAGAGGGAACACAAGCAGGGGGAGTGAGAGAGGAAGAAGCAGGCTTCCCGCCGAGTAGGGAGCCCAATGCAGGACTCAATCCCAGGACTCTGGGATCATGACCTGAGCTGAAGGCAGTCACTTAACCAACTGAGCCCCCCCAAGTGCCCCATGGAGAGTCGTTTCTTAAAGTGAAAGCAGTAATTCATCAAGAAGATATAACAATTCCATATTTTTATGCATGCAGATGAAATGCAATGAAAGAGATTCAAAGCACATGAAATGAACTGTGGTAAAACCAAAAGATATGGTGAGCAAATCCATAATTTCAATTTCAATTCTAAGATTTCAATTCTGCTTTCCTAATAGTTGAATAAACAAGGAGACAGAAATTCAATAAAGATATAGAATGCTTGAACATGGCAGTTCACCTACTTGATCTGATCAACATTTAAAACAACACTCCATGAATCAACAACATATACACATTCTTTTCAAGTGCATGTGGAATACTTGCTAAAGTACAATATGTTATGGACCATATTTAAAGTTTTTAAAAATGTGTTAAAAAGATCCAAGGCATGTAATGTGTGTTTTCTGACAAAAATGGAATTGAATCATAAATCATTAACACTATGGCATTGGAAAAGTCTCCAAATATTTGAAACTGAAACAGTACATTTCTAAATGGTCTATGGGTCAAAGAACAAATTTAAAAAGAAAGTTATAAGGAATTTTGAACTGAATGAAAATAAAAGCATACCATATTGAAATTTATAGGATGAGATTAGAATTAGGAGGAACTAAATATTCATAATAAAAAAGAGGAAAAGCCTCATGTCTATGACTTAAGTATTCACAATAACCAGTCATTAAAAAAAGGAGAGAAAAAACTCAAAATAAACAGAGAAAAGAAAATAATAAAATTAAGAGAGGACATGACAATCATAAAAAAAAATAGAATAACAATGCAGAAAAATGAAACCGAAAGCCTGGTTCTCTGAACAGATCGATAAAATTGATAAACTACTAATTAGACTACTGAGGACAAAAATGTACAATTTACTAATATCAAGAACGAGAGAGTTGACATCACTATGGTCCCTGGAAGCGTTCAAAAGCATAAGAGACTGTTGTGTTGCTATTTAGATGAAATGAGCAAATTCCTTAAAAGACACAAACTACCAAAGCTTACTAAGGAAGATACAGAGACTCTAAATAGCCCTTGATCTATAGAAGAAATAAAATTTGTACTTAAAAATCTTTCCAACAAAGAAAATATAGGCCCTAATGTCTTCATTGGTAAATTCTGTCAGACATTTTATATAGAGGTAATATCCATTTCATACAGATATATCTAGAAAATTGAGGAAAAAAGAATACTTCCCAGCTCCTTCTGTGAGGCCATTATTATCTTAAAACCAAAACTAGACCAAAGCATCAGAGAAGAAAAAACTATAGACCAACATCACTCATGAACATATATGCAAAAATTCTTAAGTAAATTTTTGTAAATTGAATCCAAAATACATAAAAAGGAAACTGTATCATGGGTTTACCTTGAAAGTACAGGTCTAGTTCAACACTAAAAAAATCAGGACATATAATTCACCATATGAACAGAATAAAGAAAAACCAGTGAATCATTTCAGTAGAGCAGGGGTTGGCAAGCTATGGCGTATAGGTCAAATATGGATCAGCACTGTTTCCGGTAAGTAAAGTTTTATTGGAATATAGCCACACCCATTCTTTTATGTATTGTCTCTCACTACTGCTGTGTTATGACAGAGGTAAGTAGTTGCAACAGGGAACCATATTGCCCTTAAAGACTAAAATATTTACTGAGTTTTTACAAAAATTTCTCTATGCCTACAGTAGATATACCTAAGTTTGAAAGAATATCCATTCTTATTGTTCGTACTTATCCTTTGACATTTTACTGGGGCTAGTGGAGTAAGAGAAGAAAAATGAGTAAGGAGTGTACGTACTGGAAAGGAAAAAATATCTATTCACAGATGATGTGATTCCCTATGCAGTAAATCCCCAAGAATCTATAGGAAAGCCTCCAGAACTGAAGGGCGAGTGGAGCAAAGTGGTAGGGTTCCGTCTTGTGCAAAACAATCACATTCTCACATGCTAGAAATGAATAATTGGAAGTTGAAGTTTAAAAGGCAGCATCATTGACGATAACACCAAGAATATGAAATATTTATGTATAAATCCTTAAAATATATACAAGGTCTTTATGGTATACACTATAAAACTTTGGTGAGAGAAATTGAAGGGGACCTGAATAAATGGTGTCTTCCACATTTACTTGGGAGAGGTGGAGAGGCCGAAGGAGAGGGACAAGCTGACTCCCCACTGAACGGGAGCCCGCCACAGGGCTCTGTTCCAGGACCCTGAGATCATGACCTGAGCTGAGGTCAGACCCTTAACCTCCTGAGCCCCCCGGGCGCCCCTGAACGGCATCATTCACAGAGTGGAAGACTGAATATGGTTAGGGAGTCAGTGCCATGCCAACACAATAGGCACCCTGTTTCTGACCGTGAAGTAGGCAAAGAATCCTTATATCTGACACCAAAAATGAAAAGCGATTAGTTGAGTCTCGCTAATGTTAAGAACTCCCGATCTTTGGAAGACACTGCTGTGCAATGGGAAGCCAGCTGCAGGCTGGCACACGATCTTTCCGCTCACACATCTGGCAAGGGGCTCTTATGCAGAATATAGAAATCCTCTCCAAACTCAACAGTAGGAAAACAAACTCATGAAAATGGGCAAAACATTTGAAAAGACACTTGACCAAAAAAGATAGTCAGATGGCAAAGAAACACATGAAAATATGCTCGACAGGGCGCCTGGGTGGCTCAGCGGGTTAGAGCCTCGGCCTTCAGCTCAGGTCAGCATCTCAGGGTCCTGGGATCGAGGCCCGCATCAGCCTCTCTGCTCAGTGGGGAGCCTGCTTCCTCCTCTCTCTCTGCCTGCCTCTCTGCCTACCTGTGATCTCTCTCTCTGTCAAATAAATAAATAAAATCTTTAAAAAAATATATGCTCGACAGTAGTAGCTGCCGGGGAAAGGCAGAGTATACTGCGGTCAGTGTTGAGGACCACCCATGGCAACTCTGTTCCAGGAATGCGAGCCCCTGTTGACAGCTTCCTGTGAAGTAGACCGTGGCTGCCACAGCTCTGCCGTCTACCCGAGTGGGGGGAACACTATAGTCACCCCACACCTGTGTGCAAATGCTTCCAGGGGCTTTCTTTGCAAATCCCAGACCTGGAGACAAGCCGGGTGTCACGCGGCTGGCGCATGAGGAGTATGCGAGAGTTAGCGAGATTCCCGGAAAAAGATGACAAGTACCAGTAAGAACGCAGGTTAAGATCAAGCTGGAAATTAGCATGCATCGGAGGAAGATCCTATCACATGATCAGTGGCCTCCTGCCACTCAGTAGCCTAAGAGAACCCTTCCAGCCCGGGCAGGAAAACCAGTGAGTTTCCAAGGGGTGCCCTGCTGCGGTGGCCAGAATTTCACATTAGAGATTCATTCCTTGGAGCCTACCCTAAACCCTCTTTGCCTCACCATACTGAGGCGTGGCTCAGGAGGACGGTGTTATGTTGACCGTACATTTATGTCTTTAGGGAGGTCAGTGGTGGAGCTCAGTGCACCCCCTGAACAATGAGTCCAAAACACTCGGGGTCACTCGGCATGTGGAACAAAGGCACACAAGGCTGGGCCTCTGCAAGCCTGTCCGTGTGTCTGTCTGGGGCAGAGGCTGGAGCTCAGGGAAGCCTGTCCAACAGGGGAAGTGTCCCACCTGCAGCAACAGGAGTGGGAAGCGCACCTGCTCCTGACGGTGGAGCCGGGGTTGAGGGCCGAGCACGGAGAGGAGGGAAGCCTGAGGGGCATCCCAGCTGTGCTGAGCCACGGGGGCCCCCGAAAGGGTTCCAGGGACCAACGTTGGACTGTTTTTGACCTGTACCGTCCTTTTTAATGGCTCAACCTCATCCATTGGAAGCCCCCAGGACCTCCAAACTGCTGCTGGCCAGAGACAAAGATGACGACTGTCTTCCATGGTGACCATTTGTCTGCAGATAATATGGGCTGACTTCTAACCTAGTTCGGATGAGATCATTGACAACGCTGGGGGTCTCAGATGATGGACGAGCAAAACTCCACTTTGTACTTAAGTCAGTGTCGAAGAGAAGAGAACATCGGGAGAACTGACTACCCAAGAACTCTCGAGTGGGGATGATTTTGTCTCCGTGGACAGGAGAAAGTTCTAGGTAAACCTGCCCACAAGAGCCGGGGAGGATCATGCCTGCGGGGAGAGCTGAGCTCTGCGGGGCTCCAGGGCTCCTGGTCCCCACCCCTGAGGCCCCACAGGGGGGCAGGAAGTGTTCCCCGCTGGCTTCTTAGATGGAAGTCATTTCACGCGGAGAACACCTGAAAGGTAAATCACCAGCTCATTGTTCTCCCTGGCAACGTTTCCAGCCCATTAGCAGAGCAGGTGGGATCTGCCAAGAGAAGACAGGAAGGCGGAGGTAGGGGTGCTGGGCCGCCCACGGAGCTGGAGAAACCAAGAGCTGAACCTTCCTGATGCCGCACTCTCGGCCACAGGCACACTCTTCACCTGCTCACCGCGGACTCCTCAAACGTGCGTCAGTGGGCCCCCGGGGGCTCTGGGAACGAGGCTTCCTACAGGGGCTCACGGTCCGCTGGACGTCACCACCCCCGGGGTGGCCGCGGTCCTTCCCCTTCCACAGACGCGCGAGGAGGGGCATTAAGGGCACGTGCGCGGGGAGTGGACAAGAAAGCCTTGATTAGAAAATGGGTGCAATCCCCGTGGGTTCCTGTGGGTCCCCCCGAGGAAGGATTGAAGTCACTCACATGAAGAAACAGCTTTTCAGGTCAGAGGACCATCTGAGACAGCGAGCGCTCTCCCGCTCCGACGGGGCGTGTGTGCACCCCTGCCGCGGCGGCGCCCGGCGAGCCTGAGGGGCGGTGGCTGCCGTCGTCCCCGGGCTGCCGGGCTCGCGTGGCTCCTGGGAGCAGGACGGTCTGCCGGGCTCAGCACGGGCTCGGCCGCTGCCTGCCGAGTGTGGCCGCCGTGGGCCAGAAGGGCACATCCCGGGCCCCCCGGAGCTCTGGGCCTCGGGGGCAGGGTGGGCGTTGGGGGCTCGCAGGACCAGGGTCTCAGCTTGGGCGGAGGAGTGGTCCTCTGGGCGCCGGCCGCGTTCTCACGGGCTGCAACATGCAGGTCTCCAGATGGCTGACGGCTGTGGGAGCCGCTCCCACTCTGGTCTGGGCATGACCCTCACCCGTGAGCTTAGGATCTGCACACGACCGTGTCAGGCCGGCCCACAAGTCCCTACCGCATCCTCCTCTGTGCCTACACCACATGGGCCTGAGGGCAGCCACGGGGACCCACGGCTTGCGGGGCCTCGCCCCCGGGAGGTGCTGAAGGGCCCACTGAGGCAGTGTCATCACTGTTACGGGCGGCAGGGTGCTGGTTGAATTTCCTCAAGATTTCCCGTCCAGAACAATGAAGCTCCGGGGGAAAGGGATTCGGGCCCTGAATGAGACCGAAGGCTCTCGGCGTTGCAGATGCGGCAGGCAGGCTGAGGGCCCTTCAGTCTTGGCTCTGGGGCGGGCAGAGTCTGGGGGTCACTCCCCGCCGGCCACAGCCTCTTCGCACAGACGGTCCCATGCTGGGTCTGAGATTCTACGGGGCTCCGGACACTGGTGGCTCAGAAGCAAGCTTCGGGAGGCCTGCCTGCCCCGCCGCCGTGGGAGCCTTGTCCCCCCCCCGTCCCCGGCCATCACCGCGCCACGGGGCCCGGGCGATCATGCCGGGAAACTGCAGCAAAGAAGACGGGGATCCTCTGAGCCTCACACTATCTCTTAACTAAGTTAAAATGGCACAATATTTACTTCTTTTTCAATGCAGTCCACATTGAGGAAACCCTGCGGCCTGTTTCCCGGGTGGCGGGGACGTCATGGGTCGCCCTGAGGCCTCGTGCTGGTCTCATTTGGAAACAAGGTCATGGTGACTCGTTAGAGGCCATCACAGTGGGAGCAGGGTGGCCCTAGTCCCACATGACTGGTGTCATTACGAACACGCAGACACGAGCACGGGGACAGGGCAGAGGTCAGGGCGGGCTTCCCAACCCAAGGAACCCCAGAGACGGCGGGGAAACCACCGGGGCCGCGACAGTGTGGCAGAGACGCCTCAGGGCCTCGAAGGGAACCACCTGCTGACCTTCGTCCAGGGCTCAGGCCCCAGGACGGGGAGGCGGTGCTCCTGCATTCTTCGCTGTGGCTGTCAGGCCGGCCGAGCCCAGGTGGGGGACGTGCCCGCGCGGTCTGGCCCCCGAGGCTGCCGAGGAGGCCTGGCAGGGCCCAGCACTTGCGTTTTGGGAAACAGAGGTGTCACCGGCGCAGACCTCTGATGTCATTCTCTCCTTGTGTTTTAAACGCTGGTGCCGATCCCCTGAGCTGACCTCACGGCCCCGCTCGCGGTAGCCGTGTGGAAACCACCCGCGGGAGGGAAGCTCGTCCTTGGGAAAGTTGGCGCCGACGCCCAGGAAGGCGATGCTTTCTTTGCCGATGTTCCCAAGTCCTTGTCTTCTCTCTCTGTCAGAGCTCGTTTCTGGGGCTCGCCTTCCGTGAGCTTGTCTTTTTCCCACCTGCTTGTCCTGCTGGCGTCCCGGGAGGTCACCGCAGCCCTCGGGCCTGCGGTCTTCCTGGCCGGTCCCCCCGCCAAGCCCACGGGCACCTCGGGTCGGGTCCTCGGAGGCTCGTCTGTGGCTCCGGAACCCAGCGCCCTGCGCAGCGCACAGCGGCTCTACCGACCGCCTCTCCGTTCCTGGTAAAGTCGTTAGAACATTGTGGAATGTTGCCTTTTCGTGGTGTCCCTGTGTCGGCATTTTCTGCACAGGTTCCCGCGGCAGTGTCTCTGCCAAGACTTTGGGCTCCCCTTCTGCTGTGATGCTTCGTTAGTCCGTCCAGAACACCCGACACCTGCCCCGTACGAAGTGTGGGGTGGCAGGAGGACAGAGCATCCCTGTTGGGAGGTGGGGTGGGGCTCCCAAAGGACTCCTGTGACCAGTGGGGGGAAACGGAAGCGAAACAGCCCCACCTTCCCCAGGAAGCCAGTGCCCCAGCTCCCCCTCCCGTCTTCCCCTCGGTTTTTAGGGGTCAGATGGAATCGGGAGCTGCCTTAACCCTCCTGTTTGACTTCCTCTAAAACATGAGGAGGTCTGGCTCAGGCTGCAGAAGGAGGAGAGCAGGCTCAGACTCTTTTCTCGCCCCTTCCTCTGGAGGGAGGCTTTGGGCTTCACGATGCAGTTTCCTTTGAATGAAAAGGGCCGGCACAAGACCCAAGTATGCATTGTATACTTACAGGGATACAGCTTAGTTATTTAAAGATGAAGAAATCAACAAAGATATAGGAGGGAAGTTGAAATCTTGAGACAACAGATCATAGTGATCCTTATAACAGTGAAAGTAAAATCCAAGCCCCAAAGCATTAAACACGACAAAGCAGGGCTCTTCTTAAGACTGAAAGCTAGAGTTCACAATGAAGAGAAAAGGCTCATGATAAGCCACACACTAAACGTCACAAGAATCATGCTTGCGAGGAAAAGCTACAGGAAATGCAAGCATGCACACACGGGGGGAGGGGGGTTGCACACCATCCTAGGGAAAGAATCAGGGAAGAAAATAATAGGAAAGCACAGAGGGACCTAAACAACATCATCGATAGCCCAGCAGCCTTCCCGTCCCGACAGCAGAGGACACGCTCTCTCATGTGTCTGTGTGATATTCACAAAAATTGATGACAGATCAGGTCACAGAGAAAGCATAAGTCAGACACAAAGCAGAACTATTAAAAACGCATTCTGATCATAGTATAATAAGAATTAGAAATTATACAGAAATTAAAAACAAAGGTCCTACCACCTGAAAATTGGAAGACCTTTTATTCAGACAAGTTTTGTAAAAATGAAGTACAAACTAAAATTTATAGAACTTCTGGAAAATAATGATAATTAAAACACTATGTATGAGAATCTACAGGTAATGTTTAAAGGAGCTGAAACCAACCACTATTGGTAAGATGAAGGAAATGCGTCGCTCAGCTCTCAAACTGGAAGACAGGCAGCGAAGTATGAAGGGGGACATACTGCTTTCAAGGACAGAGATCAGTAAAAGCAGAATGGAAATACAGTGAAGTTAGTTAATGTGTCGATACCCTAGATTTGGGGAAAAAATTAATAGATAAGCTACTGGTTTACCGAATTACGAAGGAAAAGAAAGAGATCTATTTACAACATAAGAAATGAGAAGGGAAAAATAACAGTGGGAACAAATGGTATCCTGAAGATAATGAGAGGATTTGTACACGTCCACGCAGCTATGTTTGAGGGCACAGAGGAAATGGGTCCTTCTCTAGGGAAAGAAGAGTTTGTTAAAACCACTTTTCCTGGAAGAAATAGAAAAAGTTACTGAGGAACTATCTGCAAAAAAAACACCAGAAGAAGATGGTTTCACAAGGTATTTCCAACAAATCTGAAAAGACCAGAAGGTTTCAATGCTCCAAATCTTCCAAGAGATTCCAAGAGGAAGGAAAAATACTTAAACTCTTTATTTTGAAGCAGGTATAACATTGCATTTCAACCTGATAAAGATAGAAAAAAACTACTAATACTACCTAGGAACTGTATTTGGGCTCAAAAATACTAAATCAAACATTGATGAGCAGAATCCAAGATAACCAACATGACCAAGTGAGATTTACTCTAGAAATACAAGTTTGGTTCAATAGTAGAAAACCCATTCATATGTCATTCACATTAATAGGCCTGAAGAAAAAAACCTGAGTATTGCCAACGAATGAAAACGGCCGTGAAGAAATATAAAAAACATCGATGGATACTTGCTTTAGATGTTAAAGTGCGCGTGCATTTGTCCTGGGGCAAAATCTTATTTGTTGGCTAAACTAGAGATATTTCAGCCAAGACTGTGAACAAGGCACAGAAACCCACTAAGTCTGCTGCTTCTGACCATTATTCTCGAAATACGAGCCAATGCAGTCAGATAAGAGAAACCAATGAGATGGCTAAACATTGGAGAAGAAGAAGAAAATTCCGTTTGAACATGATCATGCAGGTGTATTTGGAAAACCCTCAAAAATCAGTGATACACTGAACTGAGGCAATAAAAGAATTTCATAAGATAGTAGAACAAAAAGTTGACCTACAGAAATCGATAGCATTTATACACACAAATAAAACGGGTAAAGCCACACGGTGACAAGACATTCGCACTCCTACCCAACGAGGCAGACGACTGGCCTGCCCTGAGCCTCCCCGGGGCGGGGAGGTTCCCGAGTGGCCACGACTGTCTTTGCAAAGGCTGCGCTTACCGCCAGGAGAGGCCTGGGATTCGCCATAGCCTTCAGGACCGCCGATACGGTAACTCTCATCAGTGCTGGGTTCTGGGATGACGAACATGGAAAAAACAGGTGCACATTGTTTCGATTACACACTTATGAACGTTTCGGCCCATACTTTATTTTAAAACTTTAAGTTGAAATGCCAATATCATTTTTAAGTTTAATCTAAAAATGTGGTCTGGAAAGTTATCATTCAAGCTTGGAGTCAGATGTCATCTGATTATCTGGAATATGTATTCCCTCGTTGCTGACCAGCCTCCCAGTTAGGAGAATTTATGTCTCCAACGACAGGCCCCAGGCCGTTCCCTGCGCCTGTGTGTGTCTGTGTGCGTGCGTCCACGTGTGTGTCTGTGTGCGTGCGTCCACGTGTGTGTCTGTGTGCGCGTCCACGTGTGTGTCTGTGTGTGCGCGACCACGTGTGTGTCTGTGTGTGCGACCACGTGTGTGTCTGTGTGTGTGCGACCACATGTGTCTGTGTGCGCATCCACGTGTGTGTGCACACGCACATGTGTTGTGTCTTTGTATGTGTACATGGGCCTGTGTGTGTGTGTCCAGCGTGCACACATGTCTGTCTGTGTCTCTCTGTGTGCATCTGTGCACACGTGTCTCTGTGTGCGTCTGGGTCTGTGTGTGCACGCACACGTGTCTGGCTGTCCGTGTGTCTCCGTGTGAGGTCACGTTTTCTAGCCGTGCCTGTGGCGGGAGGCTGGAAGCAATGGCCTTCTCCCCACGTCCCCGGCACCCACATCTTCGCCTCTCAGTCCTGTTCTCTGGGAAAGGAAATCAGACTCCAGAGCCAGAGCAGGGAAAGGGCTAGAGGCTGAGAACATGGGGCCAGAAAGCAGGGAGTGCTCAAGCGAGGGAAGCATCAACAGGACCAAGATCCCAGTGGACAGAGCCCCTAGTGCAAATGTGGGGTGAGCAAATGAGGAAGGAGCAAAGGAAGGGATGAGTAAATACGGGACAAGCCCTTCCTCAGGGAAAAAGTCCCAGTAAATAAACAGAGGGAGTGAGGGAAGCAGACAGTCGCTGTTCCACAAGGGCCTGCCTCCCGGCCCAGCGGCGCACCCGCAGGACAGGTGTCTCAGGCATACAGACGCCACCTTCCTTCTGGGCCATTTTTAGGGAGAGGAAAGACCTGTCACCCCATGGCACCCTCTGGAGCCTCGGCAGACTGGAATTCATGTCAGCCACCTCGGCTGTTGGAGGGACACTTTCCCCCACTCCTGGGGGCTCCCTGGCTGGGGGGGCACTGGCTCTATCCCCCCCCCAGGAGGGACACTGACCTACCTAGCTGAATTTGGGAGGCCTGGGCAGTGGGACAGCCACCGTCTGCAGGGACATTCCAGCCTTCCTCCTCCAGGCCCTGCTCTCCCAGCGTCAGAGCCGCCAGCCGGGCGGGGGAGGAGGGTGGGGGGCGGCCAGGGGTTCCCTGGCAGGGACAGGAAGTCTGCCCGCCGGGGGGGCGGCCTCCCTCTCCAGCCACACTTCCACCCCCCCTAACGGGGCCACCGCCTCTGTGTCTGCCCGGCTCCTGTCCCCCCACGCGGCTCTCCACGCACGCAGGGGCTAGCGGCTGCATTTACCATTATTGAAAAGTTTGTCTTCACTGCCAAGAGACAACTGTGGGTTATCTGAGAGTCCATGGAAACTCTGAAGACCACCAGCTTGAAAAGTCTCATCCAGGACGGGATCTTTGAGGAAGAACATGGAAGAAATAAGGGAAGGGTGTTTTGATTACACGCATACGGACATTCTGGTCTGCACCCTGCTTTAGGGCGGCTAGTGGACTGCTCTCGTCCTTCAGAGAGTGCGCTTTGGAGAGTCAGCTTGTA
>PITA01032380.1:0-14001 GCA_004023965.1 Spilogale gracilis
ATCATTTCTCCCATTGGGTGACGGAGTACCCTGCACATGCTCCACTTCATGGCTTGGGGATTCAAATAACACCCACTTCAAAATGGGCATCTCAGCTTCCATGGCAAGCTAGTGACTCAGGCTTGAACCTATAGTTCCTATGACCCAAGAACAGGCCTGCAGCCATTTCTCAAAAGAAGAACCATGATCTGCAAAGAATGGCGGGGCTTTACTCACAATTTTAAAGTTCAAGAATGTAATTGATCTAAAGAGGTCTGCCACACCTCTGAACAATTTGTGCAGCACAAACTGGAGATGGGAATGGGCATGGGGTGACCATCACCTCCACTACATTCTCTATATCCATGATGGTAGCACTAATCTTAGCAGGTCTTCAAGGAACATGTATCAGCATAAGGTTCTATTCTATTCTGCTAGAAAGAGGTAATTATATACATATGTTCATCCTCAGAAGATAACACTACACCTCCACTAATAATGGTAAAAGCACAAAAAGACTGACAATGCCATAGGCCAACAAGCATGTACAGAATGTAGAACTATTACTCATTTCCAACTGAAATCTCACCTATAGAAAGAACATATATAATTAGATCCCATGATAATGCAGCCTGAGAACTCAGTCTCTATCCTCTACAAGATGGTGGAGATGCTGGAGTAAATCATTCTGAGTGTGTTGGACTGAGAACCAGGGGATCCCATGGTTTATTGCTTGGTCCAAGCGTAGGAGAGAAAAAGATGAGATGAAGACTTCAGGCAAGGAGATAGAAATAAAAGGGGTGACTTCCTCCTTCTTATGCCATTGTTCTATTCAGATTCTCAGTGGGTGGGAGGATGCTCACCTCCATTCTGAAGAGAAATTTAATTCACAAATCAGGAATCCAATGCTAATCCACCTGGAAACACACTCACTCCTATGGAAATCCAAGGCACAGCCATGTCTGTACCTCTGTATTGTGGGGGGATGGGTTCCTCTGTGCCCTCAGTTTTTTAAGGGCACCAAGAAATATATCTTCTTTTTCCAATATCTTCCATATTTTCTTGCTTCAGAGATGGTTTGATATGTACAGAGTGTTTTATCTCTTGAGGCTCAAAATTGCAATCTGCTTTTTTATTGCAGAATATCTTAACTTTCTTTCCCTTTCCCCTTGAACCACTGGTCCTATGAAGCCAATGTCTGTTATAATGTAGAAGCACTCAAAAAATAAAATAAATTATTTTAAGAAAGAAACCCATTTAGTATGATTCAACTATTACACGATTTTGGAGAAAGTGACAGTTGTTCATAAATTCTACGTATGAATCATGGATGACAGAGGATATATGCAAAAGACATATCTGATGAAGGATTAAGTGAGATTCATAAACTATATAGTGTTTACCAAAATCAATACCCAAACAATGCAGTTATAAAATGGGTAGAAGATCCATCAGAAAGGATGAATACTCAACTTTTGTAGCAACATGGACAGGACTGGAGGATAACATGCTGAGTGAAATAGGCTAAGCAGAGAAAGTCAAGTATCATATGGTTTCACTTACTTGTAGAGCATAACGACGTACATGGAGGACAGTGGGAGAAGGAAAGCAAATGTGAACTGAGATAAATCACAGGGGGAGATGAAGCATGAGAGACTTTGGACTCTGAGAAACAAACTGAGGGTTTGGGAAGGGGGGATGGGTGAACCTGGTGGTGGGTATTGAGGGCACGAATTGCATCGAGCACTGGGTGTTGGCCATAAATGATGAATCTAAGAACACAGAAAAGATAAAATAAATCACTTAAAAAAAAGAAAAATGAAATGGGCAGAAGAAAGGAATAAACACTTATCCAAAGAAGACATCCACATGACTATCAGATACATGAAAAGACACTCAACATCAGTCATCTTCAGGGAAGTACAATCAAAACCATGGAAAGATGCCACCTCATACCTGTCAGAATGACTAAAATCCAATACCTGCTGAAGTGAATTCTCAGACCAATGGCAATTTCATTAGTGATTCACACCAAATACAATTGGAAACAAGTAGATACATGGTCACTAGGACTACTACTCCCAGGACAAGTATTTTATCTTCAAGTTACTGAGAAAGGGGACATTACCCATACCGTAGAACCAATGACTTATAACCTCTGGAGGGAAAGACCTCAGAGTTTTGAGGGCCACCAATACATAGTAGACCTGATTTAAGATTTCTGCTCACCTCAAATACAATAAATATATCTCGATAATGTAGCTGAGAAGCAGGGTGAGGAGCTCAAGTACAAGAAATCAGTACAAGGAGCTATCCTTTCAACAGGATGATCTGTAGTTCTCATGCTGAGAGGGTACCTCCTTGCATGTTGGATAAATGGGGAGGGGAGAGGAGGAGTCCCTGTATCTGCAGGGATCTGTGACACCAACATGTGCACTGGGACCATCAGGGTGGGCTCACAATCCCTCTGACTCAGGAACCATGAAACATGATCCAGGACAAGAGGCTGGTTGAGGGCTGGTCTCCTCTCAAGGAATTCCAGCTCCATGCCTGCTAACTTCCTCCTGACAGGAAGGAACACAGTAAACAGTTTGTAAGTCTGTGGAAATAGAGAAGATCCCTCCATTTTTGGAATAAACTATCAAAATGGAAATAACCAAACTTGCCAAGGGCCAAACACTGGATAAATATGATTGATGTCATCACAGAAATAAATGTGAGTGTAGAAATGCAATGATCTCCATTTCAGAGATGAAGAACTGTCTTTAACAGCACGTTTTCCAATCTCAGGTGTTCTGACTTCAATTGTTTGACTAATAATTTCACTCTTTTATTTTTATTGAAGTTTCCCACTGATGTGTGCAGAGAAAACAGGTGTAAATGCCCCTTGTGGTTGTTGAGAACCCACAGTGTCTCCATCAGCTCTGTGAGTCTCTGTCAAGGCTTCTCAGTGTCTCCAAGTTCCTGTGATAGAAAGACCTGGTCTCCACACATCAGTCTATTGGGAGTTCTGGAAAGTCGGGAAGCCTGCAAATCTCATGTCCAGCCCTGTCCTCCAGGTGGTTCAGGGGAGCAATGAGGTCCCATGGTGAGGAGCACAGATCCAGACAGTGGGTCTCACTCACCTGCTGTGTGCTCTTGGACATTCACACACCCTTCTGTGCTGCAATGTGTACCTATCCACCAGTAAAATGATAACAGTGGGACCTACACCATGAGAATTGGGGTACATATGTGAAAAAGAGAAGATAATGGTTGCTAAGTTACTGCCTTAGCAAAATCACAAAATAAAGGAACATAGTTTTCTAAAGATATCATGGTGACCAGACTCCCACAGGGCCCACGCAACTGCTCGAGGTCACTGCCATATCAGGATGCTACCAGGAAAATTTGTTATATGCCCAAAAGACATGCAAATAGGGCCCTCCCTCTGCTGATTAAAACAGCCCAACACTGACCCAGCAGCTGGGAGAGGAGGCCCAGCCCCAGGATTCCCTGGTGTCCCAATCAGTCTTCAGGACAGGACACAGACAACTCACTATGGAGTTTGTGCTTGGCTGGGTTTTCCTTGTTGCTCTTTTAAAAGGTAATTCATGGTGAACAACAGACGTGGAGTGTGTGAGTGGATATGGGTGAAGGAAACCATGGATGTGTGACAGTTTGCTGACCAGGATGTCTTGTGTCTGCAGGTGTCCAGGCTGCGGTGCAGCTGGTGGAGTCTGGGGGAGACCTGGTGAAGCCTGGGGGGTCCCTGAGACTCTCCTGTGCAGCCTCTGGATTCACCTTCAGTAGCAATAGCATGCACTGGGTCCGCCAGGCCCCCGGGAAGGGGCTGCAGTGGGTCGCATATATTAACAGTGATGGAAGTAGCATATACTACGCAGACTCCGTGAAGGGCCGATTCACCATCTCCAGGGACAACGGCAAGAACACGCTATATCTGCAGATGAACAGCCTGAGAGCCGAGGACACGGCCATGTATTACTGTGCAACAGACACAGTGAGGGGACATCAGTGTGAGCCCAGACACAAACCTCAGTGTAGGAGGGGATCTGGGCCAGCAGGCGGTGCACACAACTCATGAATTCTCTCTTGAAGCCCCAGGAGCAGGTGGAGATGGTGGTTATGGGCAGGTGTCCAGTCAGGGTCTGGGGTTTCCTCTCCAGAGAACAGTTTCACCAAGGAAGGCTCCCTGAACATGATTCTGTGCTGACCTAACCACTCTCTGACTTAGAAACTTAGTTGTAGCAGGAAGACAAAGATAATAACATGCATCAAACACAGAGTCACCTACATTAGTTTACTCTTGCCCTTAAATACCAATAAATTACAAATATCCTGATGCTGACCAACAAACCTTTATAGGAATGGCAGTGACGCTCACTGTGGATCACAAGAAATCCCAGTGGAGCCAGATGATCACACACACACACACACACACACACACACACATGCACACAGACACACACACACAGACACACACACACATAGACACATACACACAGACACACACACACACATTAGCACGCACTTGAGCTGACACACGACAGTATAAAACCTCTGTCACCATCATGTAATTTCTCTGCAACAAAGATGGCCCAAAGACAGATTACACACTTTACAGGAAGACCTCAGGAAGGAAGAAAAATCTCGGATAAAAATCTAACCTTACACCTAAAGGTGATAGAGAAAGAACAGCAACGGAAACTTGAATATGGCAGAAGGAAGGACATGGAAAGATTAGAGCTGAAACAAATGATATAGAAACTAAAAAACAACAGATCAAAGGTACCAGGCTCTGATTCTTGTTTTAATTCAACTAGCCAAGGTATAATACTTCATTGGCTTTTGATATAATATTTAATGCTCCATCAGTTCTGTGTAAAACCCTGCACTCATCACATCACGTGATACTTTGAAAAACAAAAACAAAACAATACATTTGAGAATCCTCTACATAAATTTATCAAAAAGAAAAGAGAAAGGGCCAAATGAATAATAAAGAAGTCTATCTGGTCCAGTGTATCATTCAAACCCTTATTTCCTTTTTTCTTTTTTAAGTCTATATTCTTTTTTAATGTTAACTTGGCCAATATATACTATATCATTGGGTTTTTTTAAAGACTATTTATTTGACAGAGAGAGAGAGATCACAAATAGGTAGAGAACAGGCAGAGAGGAGGAAGCATGCCCGATGCGTGCCTTTATCCCAGGACCCTGAGAACATGACCTGAGCCAAAGGCAGAGGCTTAACCCTCTGAGCCACCCAGGCACCCACTGTTTTTCTCTTGTTGTTGTTGTTGTTAGTTTTTAATGTAGTGTTCAACAATTCATTAGTTATGAATAACACCCGGTGCTCATCACATCATCTGGCCTCCTTAACACCATCACCTGGATACCCCATCACCTACCAGTCTATAACCCTTATTTGTTTCCTGGAGTCCGCAGTCCCTCATGGTTTGCCTCCTTATGTCATTTCTTCCCATTCAGTTTTACCTCCATTCTCCTATTCCCTTATTTCCTTGTTGATCTTATGATTACATCATCTGTCCATTGCTGTGACTAGGGTGTTAGGTTCCCCTGCTATCATTGTTCTATTATCAATGTATTTCTCTAATTCTATCATTGAATGATTTATATGCCTGACTGCTTCCAAGTTTGTGGCATAAATATTTACAATTGTTAGACCTTCATATAGGGTAGACCCTTTTTATCAGGATATAGTGTCCTTCCTCATCTCTTATGATAGCCTTTTGATTAAAATCTATTTATCTGATAGAAGGATGGCTATATAAGCTTTCTTTTGCTGTCCATTGGCAAAATAATGGTTCTCCATTCCCTCACATTCAATCTGGAAGTGACTTATGTCTAAAATGAGCCTCCCATCTTGGAACACTGCATCAAAAACTAATGATGTATTTTTTGGTGACTAACATAACACAATAAAAATATTTACACTACTCAAAGCAATCTACATATGTAATGCAATCCTTATAAAAATACCATAAACATTTTTTTCACAGGGCTGGATCAAACAATACTAAAATCTTTATGGAATCAGAAGAGACCCTGACTAGCCAAAGGAATGTTGAAAAACAAAACTGGGACACCACAATGCCTGACTCTACCTCCATTACAGAGCTGTGATAGCCAAGATAGCATCATATTGACACAAAAACTGACGCATAGATCAAGGGACCAGAATAGAGACCCCCGAAATGGAGCATCAACCCTATGTCAACTAATCTTTGACTGAACAGGAAAGAGCATCCAATAAAAAAAAGACAGTCTCTTCAATAAATTGTGTTGGGAATACTGGACAGGCAAATGCCTGTGAATGAAAGCGGACCATTCTCTTTTGATATAAGAGAAACCACACGCAAAGTTAAAGTCTAAATGGATGAAAGACATCAATGTGAGACCAGAATCCATCAAAAATGCTATAGGAGAACATTGCCAGCAACCTCACTCACATTGGCAAAGCAACTTCTTGCTAGACACATCTTCAAAGCCGAGGGAAAACAAAGGCAAAAATGAAACATTGGGATTTCATCAAGTAAAAAGCTTCTGCACAGCCAAGGAAACAGCCAACAAAACTAAAAGGTAATATGACCCTGCAATTGGACTGCTGGGTATTTACCCCAGAGATACAAATGTCGTGAAAGGAAGGGCCATATGTACCCCAATGTTCATAGCAGCAGTGCTCACAATCACCAAACTATGGAAAGAGCCAAGGTGCCTTTCAATAGATGAATGGATAAAGAAGATATGGTCCATATATACAATGGAATATTAGGACTCCATCAGAAAGGATGAAGACCCAACTTTTGTAGCAACATGGAGGGGACTGAAGGAGATTGTGCTGAGTGAAATGAGCCAAGCAGAGAAAGTTAAATATCATATGGTTTCACTTACTTGTGAAGCATAAGAATTAACATGGAGGACATTAGGAGAAGGAAAATAAATGTGAACTAGAGTAAATCAAAGGAGGCAAAGCATGTGGACTCTGAGAAAAAAACTGAGGGTCTTAGAGGGGAGGGATTGAGGGGATAGATGAGCCTGGTGGTCTGTATTAAGGAGGGCATGTATTTCATGGGGCACTGGGTATGGTACATAAACAATGACTCTTAGAGTAAATACAGAAATACAGTAATACAGAAATATGGGAACAATCCCACGTCCAATCATCAGCTTAAAAGTGGATATATTGTGCTCTATGTCATCTTTGGAAAGCTGCCCATCATCAAAACCATGATTCATGGTACACACAGAAATGTGGTATCGTCAAGTACTTGATGCAAAAATAGAAGCCCTAGAAATAAAATTACATATAACACATTTACATAATTACATATTCTGGAAAATTAAAGTGAGTCTAAGTTAATGTGAAGAAGATTAATAGTAATGTGGGGACAAGGTGAAGAAGGAATGAGGAAGGAGGAATTCCAGAGAAAATACAGGAAATCTTATGGAGAATTGATTTGTTCGCTCTGGATAATGTTGATTCTGACACCAATGTCTGTCATTTCACACACTCTGCCTGTGAGCACTTCATCCTGTGTCAGGTACACTAATCAAAACCATTACAAATAATCACAGAGCTGACTTGGGATGAACACATAGACAGTGAAATCATGGACACTTGAAAGAACACCTGCATTAATCCTGATTCTTTATTTCAAGTAAATTCTAGTCAATCAAAGTCATCTTGTCCCCATTACAGGCAGGATTCCACATTCCCCAGGAGCCTGTGCACTCCATCCTGCAGGTGACCCAGCTGGTGGTAGGTCTGTGGGAGGAGCACAAGACCAAATCCTGGGCCTCACTCACCCCATAACTGTTCTGGACACCTCACAAATCCTTTACACTTCTAGGTGTAGGTTCATGTCTATTTAAGGGAAAGATGATACCTACAACCCAAGATATGTGTGAATATGTGAAACCAAACGAGTAAATGGTGACCAAGTGTGTACTCTGGAAAATCATATAATTAAACTTCTTTTCCCAAATGTTGTCAGTATCAGTAAATCAAAGGCAGTCACACCTGCTCTGGTCACTGTCCTCTCTGTCAGGATAGGTGCCATGCTGGCTATATAGTCAAAGGACATGGTAATAGGGCCCACACTCTGCTGATTAAACCAGCCCAGCAATGACCCTGCAGCTGGGAGGGGAGCCCCAACCCTTGGATTCCCAGGGGTTCCATTCAGTTGTCAGGAGATAACACAGCCCACCATGGAGTTTGTGCATGGCTATATTTTCCTTGTTGCTCTTTAAAAGGCAATTTATAGAGAACAAGACACATTGAATATGAACATGGATATTAGTGAGAAAAAAAGTGAGTATGGGACAGTTTCCTGACAGGGTTGTCTTGTGTCTGCAGGTGTCCAGGGTGAGGGGCAGCTGGTGGAGTCTGTGGGAGACCTGGTGACACCTGGGGTGGTCCCTGAGACTCTCCTGTGCAGCCTCTGCATTCACCTTCAGTAGCTCCAGCATGATCTGAGTCCACCAGGCTCCAGGGACGGGGCTGCAGTGGGTCGCAGTTACTAGCAGTGATGGAAGTAGCACATACTACGCAGACTCTGTGAAGGGCCGATTCACCATCTCCAGGGACAATGGCAAGAACACGCTGTATCTGCAGATGAACACCCTGGGAGCTGAGGCCACAGTATTACTGTACTGTGAGGGGCTCACGCGGTGAGCCCAGACACAAACTTTCCTGCAGGGACACAGGAGGGGCTGGGCTACAGGGGTGCTCAGGGCACCTGGAGACCCCCTGGTCACCAGAAGGAACTCAGGTCCCCAATAGGTGTTCATGTCACCAAGAGTTGCTCAGAACACTAGGAGGCTGTTGGACCACCAGCGCGTGCTTAGGACAGAATGATCATATAGTTCGGGAACTTGCAGTGCTCAGGACACCAGAGGGTGCTCACATCAGCAGGGTGCACTCAAGAGCCACAGACACAAATCAGACCCAGGAGCACGTGCAGTGGGGAGTGGGGCTTCCTTCTGAGATCAGGGGTTTCCCCTCTCTCCTCTCTGGATGCACTCAGGGACATATATATCATTTTTCCTCCATCTCTAATTTCTCATATTCACCACGCAGTCAATCAGGATGAGATAACATTGTCTACATGTCAATGAGAACTCACCAGTCATTAGAGAACTTTCATTCATCAACCTATGCCATGTCCTGTTTTTCTTTCTCCAGAAAAGGACCTCCCAAGAATTCTAAGAATTGTCCCTGAGAAGCACCTACACAGCCCAGCCTCTCTGCAGCTTAGTGCCAGCTCTCTGCCCTCTGCAGGCTCATACTGCCTCCACGTGGTTCTGAGAATCCCTCCAGAACATCTGCCACAAGAGATCTTTTTCCTCCTGGCTACAGTTTATCCTTTGGCTCATTATCCATGTCAGGACTTTGGTGATCAGGAACTGCCCCTCTGTAGGCACTGATCCATCTCCTAGATGGAAAAGCAGCCCACCTGAAGAGAAGGGCTCTCAGATTTGCCCATTAAACAGGCAGGATGACAAGTCATAGAAGAAAACCCATCCCACTTCTGCTGGGTCCTGTTCTGGGGGGGGGGATCCATGAGACCACCCTGTGGGCTGTGTCTTAAATATGTTTCCTGGCTTCCACACGGGGAATCCACATGAATCCTGAGATCCCACTGGTAGATCCTGGATCCAACCCCAGCAACAGTCTGGGTTTCCAGAAGGTGGTGACGGAGTCGGCGATATGAAATGAGAGAGCCCCGAAGATTTTTTCCCGATCACTTGCCAGGCGTCTCTGCCTTGCTGGCTCCCAGTGTCTTTATTTATAGGAAACAAGTTAAAGATTCTCATGAAGGAAAATTTTTTTACAGAGAGTGATTTTTGATTACACAGCATCTTTGTTAGAGAAACATAGTGCTTTGATCAGTGAAGCATGTTTTTGTAGGTGCACCTATCTACGATTCAGAGTTAACTCCTTAAACCAAACCAAGGACATGTTAATCAGTAAGGTTTTTTTTTACAGTTTCTTAGATTTAGTGCCTAGATGATAATGAATAGACTAATGATATGGTGTTTTTTAAGCTGGTCTTACAAACAAGAAGGCAATTAAAAGGCTTGGATAAGTTGTGTACAAATTTTTAGCTACATTATTAATACAACAACCAAAAGTTAGTCTGTCTGGCATCAAGAAGAAAGATAACTTATTTTGCAAAGCTAAAAGCATTTGCTCAAGCCTGTTTTCCATAACTAGGTGCAGAACTCTTTATTTATGGATCTTTTGTGTGCTTGGTAATGTTCTTGTTAGTATAGTTTTATTTCTTATATTAAGCCCTTTATTTAACCATTTAAGAGCCCTGACAATCTCCTCCACAGAGCTGTGGGATATCTAAGATTAAGCTATTTTTCATGATGGTAAGTAGAAACAAAAGCATTTTGCTATATACCAGACATGGTTTTTAAATGTCAAGCATTCCATACAAAGAATGGCAAACAATCAGGGTGGAGAAACTGCTGCCCCATGCAAACTCCTCACACTTTGTGGGAGGGTTGGTTTTCCATGCCTTGCAGAAGGAAATCACTTAATTGACCATGCAGGTGGCTCGCAGCATGGTGGGAGGGTCGGATCACGCACCATCCCAGACAATCCCTGCCCATCCTGTGCTGTCCATCAAGTATCCCACAGAAAACCCCCTTCACCACACTCTTCCCTGCTTGTAACTTCTCCTCAACCTGTCCTGGACACTGAGCACCGTGGGCCTGAGTCCTGTCACTCTTTCCTGATCCCACCAAGTGCCAGATGAAGAGTGAGTCTCAGTGATAAATGTCTACCATGATGGCAGACCCCTAAAGTGGGGTTGAAATGAGATCCAGAGTGTAAAGTATGATTCAGTAGGAGAATAATATATCAAACACTAATGAGATATCACTGACATTTCTTCTCATTTGTCTCATTTGTATCTGGTTTTCTCAAGAAAATTCAAAAAAAAATCTACTTTTCTACCTGTCTTTGATTTTTCTTCTGTTATTGTTATGGAAGACCCCTGTCGTAGGGAGATAAGGTGTGAGATTAGGACAGGAGTTTGTAGTCTATGGTTGGTCTTTCTATCCCTGACCTGTGACCCTTAATATAATCCTCAGAAGAGAATCTCAGGTTACCCCTTGCTAAGGTGACACAGGAAGGTCTAAGGAGAGGGCAGAGGAGGGTGGGCTTCCATCATCCCACCCAGAAATCTAGAATGGACTGGATTTTGGTATTTACCTTCACCCAGGTCTTGAATTATCTGCCACATTTCTCAATAGCCTCTTTCCCCACCTCTGAAGCACAGCAAATGTTCATCCATTCTCTCCTGAGGGAATGAGGGGGCCTGGACCTAAAACACAAACATGTAGGAAACCCCTAAGATTGCCACCTTGTCCACAGGAGTCTGAACTCAGACATCTCCACACTGAACCTTATCAATTCACTATCTACACTGAAATTTTCCTGTAAGTCCTCTGGATATTTCTATGGGTGGGTTCAGTCCTGGTAAGATATGGTTCCTCCCATGTTCCTCTATTTTTGGGTCACACTTTACCCTGCACTATGATCTGAATATATGTGTCCCCTGAAAATTCACATGTTGTAACCTAATGTCCAATGAGATCCTAAAGGTGTAAGAGCTGTGGGAGAGCGTTGGTTTATGAATGGAATCAGTTGTGATGACAGGTCCCACAGGATCCCCAAAACCTTCCATTTACCATATGAAGACACAGTTGAAAGACACACCCAATGATCCAGAGGGAGGCACTCTCTACACAGTGAATATGCTAATACCTTGACCTTGCACTCGGAAGTATCCAGAAATGTGAGAAATTTATTTATAAGCTCCCTGGGTTATGCTCTCTGTTTTACCATCCTGAGAAGTGTGGTGCTGCTGTAGAAAGACTTAAATCACTAAAGCAGCTTGGATCTGAGTAATGGGGAAGGGCTGTAAGGCTTCTGAGATGTGCGCAGAAGAAGCTTACATTGTCAGGAAGGGGTCATTAAGGGTGCCTCATGGGAGACTCCAGAAGGAAAGAAGAGACCTACAGAGAAATCCCCAATATTCCCAGAGAGTATCTAAATGCTTGTGAGCTGTACCTGGTAAGACGTGAACACTACAGGTCACTCTGATGACATCACAGACAAGGTGAGGAATGTCCCAGGGCAAAATGGAGGGATGGTATGCTGTAGATTGGTCGAGAGCTTGCCTCCATTGAGATTGTGACAGCAAGAACTTGGGAGAGGTGTAACTTGATAAGAGGCTGAGGGAATTTCTGAGCAAAGGCTTAAAGCATCATCAAAGTTTCTCTTGAATTCTTACGGTAAAGTGTGAGAAGAACAAATGATATAAAGACACAATCATTAATCAGTATGAAGCAGAACTGAAAATTTTGGAAAACGCTCAGTCTGTTCCTATTGGAGGGAAGGAGAGATCTTGTTCCAGAGAAATAAGGAAGGATGTGGAAATACTTGATGAGGGGAGATCCTGGGTTGACCATCTCAATATAATCCAGGAGCTACTCATCAAGATGCCGGGAGCATTAACAAGCTTCTAAAGAGAAGCCTTGACCAATACATTGTCCACAACATTTTGGAGATCACTAGGACTGATCCGTCCAGGCACAGGCTGAGTGAGGGAGACTGGATGTGCTGCATGACTTGACCTTGGGCTTCCATCATTCATAATGGTGATGAATTCATTTCTATAGCTTATACACTACCAAGGCAGTGGTATTTTTTAATAGCAGCCTGAACAGGCAAAGATGTCTGATCACATCTCTGGTGGGTCTGAGAGGAGCTGGTGATTTTCAGTTGTTCAGCTTATGGACTGAAGACTTCCAAGCTTCTGACAGATCTGACCAGAAACCATATTCCTCATTCACATGTGAATACTGGGGGTTTGGTTTGTTTTTACATTTTTAGTACTTGTTACTTTGCTTCTTCCACTGAAAATTGTTTGCCCTTTAATGTAAATTAAATTAACTAACATATAGTGTATCATTAGTTTCAGAGGTAGAGTTCAGTTGCTCATCAGTTGCATATAACATCCAGTGCTCACTACATCACATATCCTGCTTAATGTCCATCACCCAGGTACACCAGACCGCAGCCCCTCCCCTCTAGCAAGGCTCAGTTTGTTTCCTAGAATTAAGAGTCTCTCATGGTTTGTCTCACTCTTTGATTTCATCTTATTTTATTTTTCCCTACCTTCCCGTATAATCTTGTTTTGTTTCTTAAATTCCATACATGACTGAAATTATATGATAATTGTATCTTCCAAATTGACTTATTTCACTCACACATAATACCTTCTAGTTCTATCCATGTCATTGGAAATCACATTTTTTGTTGGCTTAAGTAAATTTCAAAGTATGTATATGCCACATCTTCTTTGTATATGGACCACATCTTCTTTATCCATTCATCTGTTGAAGTGCACCTTGGCTCTTTCCACAGTTTCGAGATTGTGGCCATTGCTGCAATGAACATTGGGGTACATATGGCCCTTCTTTTCACTACATCTGTATATTTGGGGTAAATACCCAGTAGTGCAATTGCAGGGTCATAGGGTAGCTCTATTCTTAATTTTTTAAGGAATCTCCACACTGTTTTCCAAAGCGGCTGCACCAACTTGCATTCCCATCAAAAGTGTAAGAGGGTTCCCCTTTGTCCACAGACTCTTCAACACTTGTTTCCTGTCTTGTTAATTTTGGCCATTCTGACTGGTGTAAGGTGGTATCTCAATGTGGTTTTGATTTGAATTTCCCTGATAGCTAGTGACGATGAACATTTTTTCATGTGTCTGTTAGCAATTTGTATATCTTCTATGGAAAAGTGCCGCTTCATGTCTCCTTCCCATTTTTTGATGTGTTCATCTTCTTTTGTATGTTGAGTTTGACTAGTTCTTTATAGATCTTGGATATCAGTCCTTTGTCTGTAGTGTCATTTGAAAATGGTGATACAAGGTATCCTGGAATCTTGTCTGCCTTGTTCATGAATTCCACAGAAAT
>PITA01032381.1:0-14002 GCA_004023965.1 Spilogale gracilis
GGGGGGGGGGGGGGGGGGGGGGAAGCAGGCTCCCTGCTGAGCAGAATCCTGAGATCCAGAACCCTGAGATCATGACCTGAGCCAAAGGCAGAGGCTTTAACCCACTGAGCCACCCAGGCGTCCAGGAATTTAGGTTTTTACAGTGAAGCATTTTAGGCACTTTTTAGGAAACCTTTCCAAAAAGATGTTATTTAACATTTTCATAGTCTTCAGCCTCTGGTACGCTGTTGTTGGTCTGTTTTAAAGTTGATATTCTGGAGAAAGAATGGTATAGACCTGCATTTCCTTTTGTTTTGTAAGACTTATACTTAAAAAATAAACCAGTAGTAAACATGTTGACATGGAAAAATCTCTATCTTCAAAGCTACTAATAATCTTTTTTTCCTTGTATTAGTCCTGTCCGACCGATAGAATTTCTGCAGTGATGGAAAGGCTTTGTCTACGTCCTGTCCAGTGTAGTAGTTACTAGCCACAGGTGACCGTTTTGAGCATTCGAAATGTGGCAGTTGTGCCAGAGAATTTAAACTTTAAATTTTATTTATTCTTAAATAGCTACATGTGGTTAGTGGATATTTAAAAAAAAAAAAAGTCTATGGAATTATGAAATGGGGAGGTGAAGACTGCTCTTGTCTGCTCCTTTGGGATATGTTCCTCCAAACCTATCATGCTGTATTTTTTGTGTAAGAATGTTAAAAATATGTCAGTGGGAAATGAGAATTTAGCTTACAAGATTTATAGATGACTTTATAGTTTGAGCTCTATGGTTTTTTTTTTTTTTTTTTGAGCTCTATGATTAACAGGTACATTTAAAAGCCTTAAATATTTCTGAGCTATTATGTATCTTTTTCTACTTAGGAAAATCATATAGTGTATACTTGACTTGAATGTAAGTAATGGTGTAGTGCCGCTATATGTAGTGGTGGTGTAGTGGCCCTGTAATAGGTGTAATTTCATTCGATTTATATTTTTAGGAATACTTTTTTACTTGTTCAGCAATTTTTAAAATTAAATTTTCTTACATTGATGATTGTAGTTTTCTGGTTAATTGATGATGTTAGGCAACATTTTGGAGATGGTGCAGGGTCAGCTTTGCTAGTATGTAATTATGAGGAAAAAGAATTGAAATGGCATTTCCTTAAAGGTTCTAATCCATATTGTGAATCCACGGTTTATTAAGGTTGAAATAGACTGTTTATTTTAGATAACATTTTGTGGAATGTTAGATCTAAAAGCTTCTTTTTTAGGATTTGACTGGTTACTAACATTAGATTGGCTAATTTTTTTTTAAAAAAGATTTTAGTTATTTATTTGACAGAAACACAGCTAGGGAGGGAACACAAGCAGGAGTGAGAGAGGGAGAAGCAGGCTTCCTGCTGAGCAGGGAGGCCCCTGGATCCTAGGAATCCGGGATCATGACCTGAGCCCAAAGTAGACGCTTAATTCCAGCGCCCCTAGATTGGCTAAATTAACTGAGAAGTTGTAGTGCATTTTAAAAAAAGTTTATTTAAATTCTCTCTATACCCATTGAGGGGCTTGCACTGACCACCCTGAAATTAAGAGCCACATAATTATCAGATTGGCTCTGCCAGGAGTCCCAGTGGTACCTTTTAAAGCTAGTTTAATGTAGTTAAAACTGGTATTAGTTTGACCTGAACTCTGTTTCTGCTTTTATCTCCCACCTCCCCTACTTTGAGCTTTAGTAAACCAGATTTCTGGAGCAGTGATTCACAAAAGAGTGGTTTGTTTCCAGCAGATTCAATCTCTTTCCCTAGTGCACTTACATTATTTTCCTTACCATTCATGCTAGCAATGCTGACTGTAGACCATTTAAAAAATTAATTGGGAATTTGTTAGAAAGGCAAATTCTAAGACCCCACTCTAGATTAGATCTACTGAATCAGAAATTGTGGGGTTGGGGGCCAACAGTCTTAGGTTGTAAAGATTTTATTTATTTATTTAAATAAATTAATTTGACAGAAACGCAGCGAGAAAGGGAACACAAGCAGGGGGAGTGAGAGGGAGAAGCAGGCTTCCCGCTGAATAGGGATCCTGGTGTGGAGCTGGATCCTGGGTCTCTGGGATCATGACCTAAGCCGAAGGCAGTTGCATAACCAGCTGAGCCACCCAGGCGCCCCCAGTCTTAGGTTTTAATTAGCCCTCCATGTTATTCTTAGGCTTGCTAAGATTTGAGAACCTTTATTGTTAATAAAGAGTTAAAAATCAGTTAAATTTACATTAATTTAGCCATTGAGGGCTAGACCTTCTCCCCTTGTGTTTTTGTTTTTAGTAATGAATGCTGTGTGTTTCCTATAGAATGTCAAATACTAGAGAAGATGTTGTAGAATCTCCTTAGTGGCCTGTCCAGCATATAATTTCGAGTGCTCTTTTAATTCAGGGAAGTTTTCTTATTACAATTTTAATTCTAGTGAAAGATTGTCTCCAAACACATTAAATGTAATCACTGTTAAACTGTGATTTTCCCATATCAAACCATACTATACACATTCTGTTGTGATTTGAGGTTTTCATTTAATATCTCTGTGATATCATCTCATATCATTAGATGGATTTTTTTTCTTAAAGATTTTATTTATTCATTTGACCAGAGAAACACAGCTAGAGAGGGAACACAAGCAGGGAAAGCTAGAGAAGGAGAAGCAGGCTCCCCGCCAAGCAGAGAGCCCAATGTGGGGCTCGATACCCCAGACTCAGGGATCATGACCTGGGCCGAAGGCAGACGCTTAACGACTGAGCCAGCCACGCTCCCCCATTAGATTGATTTTTAATGACCATATTGTATTTCACAGTATGAATGGACTGCTTGTTATCCAGTCAACTTTCTGTTGATTGACTTGAAGGCTGTTTCCATTTTGCAGCAGCGGATTTCCTTGTACTTATTAATTTAGTACTCTTGCAGTGGTGAATTTTAACCACTAGCAAACAATAAGAAAAGATCAGGTGCTTTGGAAAGAGCCTTTTGAAAGGGTCCGATGGACGTCATAAGATCCTAATTCGGGGCGCCTGGGTGTCTCAGTTGGTTAAGCGACTGCCTTCAGCTCAGGTCATGATCCCGGAGATCCGGGATCGAGCCCCACATTGGGCTCCCTGCTTGGCAGGAAGCCTGCTTCTCCCTCTCTCACTCCCCCTGCTTGTGTTCCCTCTCTGGCTGTGTTTCTCTCTGTCAAATAAATAATAAAATCTTAAAAAAAAAAAAAAATCCTAATTCAAGTGATCTCTATCTTGGGGTAGTCCCTTAGTTTTTTGTAATTTTTTGTATTTCTTTTAAGGTAAAAACCTATAGTTTCACTTTTTACGCAGAGTGATGCAAGGACACTAGCTGGAAGGAGAGATTTATGGTGTATTGGTAGAGATTATGAATTCTGTGTAAATCTGGGGGTGAGTTACTTTAACTTGTCTAGGTCTATTTCCCCATATATGAAGAGGGGATAGTAACAACCCACTTTGTAAGATTGTTGATGAGAATAATGGAAGCTAATTGTGTGTGTGTATTTATATAGATATATGTATATTTATATGAAATAATGGCTAGCATATAGTACCTAGTTAGTAAAAGTTACCTTGTTATCATTATTCTGCGGCATGAACTAAAGAAATCTTTGGTTTTATTCCAAACACATAATTTTAATTGATTGTACAGATAACTTTAGTGCACATTTATAGCAGTCGTTCTTAAATGGGTGGTTTTGCTTCCCAGGGGACATTGCAAGTGTCTGGAGACATTTTTCATTGTCAAAAGTGGGGGTTGTTCTACTGGCTTAAACCTCCTATAATGCACAGGACAGCTCCCTACAACAAGAATATCTTGCCCATAATGTCAAGAGTGTTGAAGTTGAGAAACTCTGATGTAGAATTATTTAAGACCATGAAAAGTATAAACTTTGAAGAAGGATTATGGCATTGAAAATTCTTGACAGCATAAACATTTTATTTGGCCCAAAAGTGATTGCTACTAGTACATTGCTACCTGTAAAAAAATTACTTGATTTAACATAAAAATTGGTATTTCCTACTTTCCCTGGGGGAGAAAAATTTGTGATGTTGTGAATATCCTTAACTGAATCTGAACAGGAGGTACCCTATGGAGCCACTCTTCGGTTTTATTTATTTCATTTATTTATTATTAAGATTTTGTTTTTAAGTAATCTTTACTCCCAATGTGGGGGTTGAATTCACAGCTCCGAGATCCAGAGTGACACACTCTACCAATTGAGGCAGCCAGGAGCAAGCCCACCACTCTTCAGTTTTAGAAAGGCCTCACCAGGTTCTCTTTATCCTCCTACTCTTAAACATTTTTACTATGAAAAAATTTCAGATGTATAGTAATGAGCATCCACTGATCCATCACCTTGATTCTCTGAGTTTTGTTATGTATGTTTTTCACTTACCTGTTCATCTCTTTCTCTGTCCATCAGTTCTTGACTCTTTGAGCACTCTAGAACACTTCTAGCATGCTTATCGTTAACTAGAGTCCAGTATTATTTTTTGATGTATTGGAAATCTGCATCCAGCGAAATACACACATTTTAAGTGTACAGTTTGGTGATTTTAGAAAAATAACATTTGTCTAATTCAGACTCCTATCAAGATAGAGAACACTAATCGTCATCCCATGAAATTTTCCTCATGCCTCTTGCCCCATTCCCAATTATACCCAACAACATTTTAAAATCTACCTCTTAGAGTTGCTGGATTATATGAGACATATTAGATAAAAAGTACCTATCCCTTGTCAGATATTTATTGAATATTTGCACATTTTTTTTTTTAAAGATTTTATTTATTTATTTGACAGAGGGATATAGCAAGAGCAGGAACACAAATAGGGGGAGTGGGAGAGGGAGAAGCAGGCCTCCTGTTGAGCACAGAGCCTGATGTGGGGCCCAATCCCAGGACTCTGGGATCATGACCTGGGCTGGAGGCAGATGATTAATGACTGAGCCACCCAGGTGCCTGTTTGTTTGTAATTTTAAGAGTAATTTTTGTTGGGGCGCCTGGGTGGCTCATTTGGTTAAGCGACTGCCTTTGGCGCAGGTCATCCCACAGACCGGGGACCAAGTCCCACATAGGGTTCCCTGCTCGGTGGGAAACGCGCTTCTCCCTCTCTCACTCCCCCTGCTTGTGTTCCCTCTCTGGCTGTGTTTCTGTCTGTCAAATAAATAAAATTTTTTTTTTTTTTAAGTTAAAAAAAAAAGTAATTTTTGTTTATTATTATTTTTTTTAAGATTTTTTTTTTAATTTATTTATTTGACAGAGAGAAACATAACCAGAGAGGGAACACAAGCAGGGGGAGTGAGAGTGGGAGAAGCAGGCTTCCCGCCGAGCGGGGAGCCTGATGTGGGACTCGATCCCCGGTCTCCGGGATCATGACCTGAGCCGAAGGCAGTCGCTGAACCAACTGAGTCACCCAGGCGCCCCTGTTTATTATTTTTGAGAGTTTATTTATTTACTTTTTAATATTTTTTTAAAGATTTTATTTATTAGAATGAGGGGAGAGGAGCAGAGGGAGAGGGAGAAGCAGGCTCCCAGCTCTGCAGAGAGCCTGATGTGGGGACTCAATCCCAGGACCCTGAGATCATGACCTGAGCTGAAGGCAGATGCTTAATTGACTGAGCCATCCAGGTGCCCCTGAAATTTTATTTTTAAGTGATCTTTATACCCGGGTTGCAGTGTCAACTTAAAACGCTGAGATCAAGTCACATGTCTGCTGACTTAGCCATTTTTGAAAATCTGTAAAAAGATTATTTTCATTTGTCTTTGTAAAATTAGTTCTATCGATAGATTTTTTTTTCTATCGATAGATTTTTGCATAAATGCAGTAATTTAAAGCTTTCATGAATATTTTAGGGATTGAATAAGGATCTGTTGTGACCTTAAGACTTTTTTCATAAGACGGTATATTTGTTCTTTTACAGATGCATACAAAACTTTCAGTTCTCTCTGGAGAGTTCTCTCTTACACCACACAAAGAACATGCCTATATTGAACTTACCAGTTTGTTGATTATGTTTAGATGTCTATATTCTATACCAAATTTGAATTCTTCAAGAAGCAAGTTCCCTAGTGGTTTCAGTGATGACTGTATTTTCTACTTTATAAATGCATGTGTGCTTGATTTTTCTCTATAATGCAGAGAACTCGTAGCCCATGCATGTACACATTTGCTTCTCTCAATGTAATGGAGAAATGTGTAGCCCATGAAAGTATTTCAGAAGTGGTTCACATCTGATAGTTATCATAGACGATATAAAAAAAATAAAAAGGAAAGGGGATTTTTCTGGCGTTGGAGAGGTGAGATGTTTTATTAAGATGTAAATATCAAAAACATGGAATATATGGGAAATTATTGTATTTTCAATAATAGCTTCCAGTAAGTGGTGCTTGGTCTCAAAAAGTAATTATGATTTTTTTTTAATGTATGTAGGAGATTTTAAAAAGATTGCTTCGAATATTTAATAGCTGGTAATTTCTGAATAGATAACCTTTTAGTGACGACTTGGGACATTGAGGTATTTAAACATACTAATTTTTGAATAATTAGTACAATGCATGTGATACCAAAATTGAATGACACAAAAACAAAGTGACCCTGTCAGCCATTTCCAAAAGCTACCCAGCTCTTCTCCCTAGAAACCACTATTTAAAATTATTTGTGTTACTATCATCTTTAAAAAGTGATTTTTCCTCCTAAAAAGGAATCCAGAACACTGGCTGAAATTGCAAAAGCAGAGCTGGATGGCACCATTTTGAAGAGCAGACCTCTCCGAATTCGTTTTGCTACACATGGAGCAGCCCTAACTGTCAAGAACCTTTCGCCGGTTGTTTCCAATGAGCTACTAGAGCAAGCATTTTCCCAGTTTGGTCCAGTAGAGAAAGCCGTTGTGGTTGTGGATGATCGTGGTAGAGCTACAGGAAAAGGTTTTGTAGAATTTGCAGCAAAACCTCCTGCACGAAAGGCCCTGGAAAGATGTGGTGATGGGGCGTTCTTGCTAACAACGTAAGTTTTAAACATCTCATCTTCCTTCTCTGCAGTTGCAAATGGTCTCTCTGTTCTGAACTTCTGTCTTTCCTTGTACAGTTCATACTGTCTTGGCATATGGTAAGTAGGTGTTGAATAAATTTTCATTCAATATAAATAAGTAATTTTTGTGTATCTCCAGGAGTCAGGAGTCGTACTTGAGACTTCAGTGTATTGATTCATACTTGAATCCTAGAACAGTTTTCTATGATTTTCATTCAGCTGACGAAATGTCTATTATATGCAAAGGAAATTTTTATATATTTAAATAATGGATGAATGACATTTTAATCAACTTTATATTTTTTTATTTTATTTTTAAGATTTTTATTTATTTGACAGAGAAACACAACTAGAGAGGGAACATAAGCAGGGGGAGTGAGAGAGGGAGAAGCAGGCTTCCCACCAAGCAGGGAGCCCGATGTGGGGCTCGATCCCGGAACCCCAGGATCATGACCCGAGCCAAAGGCAGTCGCTTAACCAACTGAGCCACCCAGGCGCCCCCTAATCAACTTTTTAAATGCGTAATTTTTTTTTTTTAGTTTTAACAGAATTGGAGGTTGTTTACAGAATTTCTGGAAATTCAAGGGAATCAAGCTTTGCTATGCTTTCAGCAGAAATACAGCTAAAAGAAATGCCCAACCTCTTCATAAGATTGATAAATGCATAATTTTCATGAATTAAAATGCACGCAATTTTGTTATTGTAATTTTTTAAAAGATTTTATTCATTTGACACAGCACAAGTAGGCAGAGCCATAGAGAGAGGGAAAGGAAGAAGCAGGCTATCCGCTATGCAGGGAGCCAGACTTGGGCCTCAATCCCAGGACCCTGGGATCATGACCTAAGCCAATGGGAGCCGTTTAACTGACTGAGCCACCCAGACGCCCCAAAATGTACTCAATTTTAAATGTAAAATGCCGTGAGTTTCAACAAGTGAGTGTACTGTGTAACTTAGAATCACAATCAGAGAACATTTTCATCATCCAAACAAGCTCCTTTGTGCTCTTTTGCAGTTATTCTCTACTCCTTAACCCCATCCTAGATGGCTATTGATCTTTGTGCACTCCTGTAAATTAGTTTTGTTTTTTCTAGTTATTTTGCATAAATGAAATAGTATGTACTCTTTTGCATTTCTCTCCCTTTCTGCCTCCCTCGTTCCCTCCCTCTCTCTCTTTTTCTTTCATTCATTCATTTAATTAATTAAGAGGGAGAGGGACAGGCAGACTTCCAGCTGAGCAGGTAGGCTGACTCAGGGCTCAATCCCAGGACTCTGGGATCATGACCTGAGCCAAAGGCAGACACTTAACTGACTGAGTCACCAAGGTGCCATCTGTTTGATTTCTTTTGCTTAGCATAATATTTATGGGATTTCATCCATATCATTTTACCAGTATTTTTTTATTTTTTATGCCTGAGTTTTATTCCATCAAATGGACATAATCATAGTTTGCCCAGTGATCTAAAGTTGTTTCCAACTGTTGGCCATTTTGAATAAAGTTTTACACAGATGAACATTTGTGTAAAGGCTTCATGTGAACATTGTTTTCATGTGGATTGGGTAGTATTTAGGTAATATTTTCCAGTGGATTGGGTAACATTGTTTTCATGTGGATTGGGTAATATTTGGCATAATATCCCAGTCTGTGGCTTGCTTTTAAATTTTCTTAATAGTGTTCTTCAGAAAACTGAAGTGAGGTATAATTAATGATTTTTTTTCTTTTATGGTTTGTGCTTTTTGGGTCCTTGTATGAAATTTCTGCCTTTCCTGAGGTAGCAAGTTTTTCTTCTTTCTTGAGACATTTTATACTTTTTTTTTTTAATTTATACCTGTGATCCGTTTTTAGTATGATGTGAGGTAACAGTTCATTTTTTTCCATACAGATACCCATTTGTTTAAGTACAAGTAATTGAAAATACTATGATTTCTCAATATCAGAAATCTTGGGGAAAAAAAATCTGCATTATTTTTTGTTTCATCTATCTGCGCATCTGTTACACCAATACTTTTTTTAAAAGATTTTATTTTATTTTAGGTTTTATTTATTAGAGAGAGTGAGTGTGTGAGAGCAGAGTGGGGGGAGTGGCTGACGGGAGAGGGAGAAGCAGGCTCCTTGCTTATCAGGAAGCCCCTGAGCCAAACAGATGCTTAACCAACTGAGCCACACAGGTGCCCCTTAAAGATTTTATTCTTTTTTTTTTTTTTTAAAGATTTTATTTATTTATTTGACAGAGAGAAACACAGCGAGAGAGGGAACACAAGCAGAGGGACTGAGAGAGGGAGAAGCAGCAGGGAGCCCGATGTGGGACTCGATCCCTGGTCTCCAGGATCATGACCTGAGCCGAAAGCAGTCGCTTAACCAACTGAGCCACCCAGGCGCCCCTAAAGATTTTATTCTTAAGTAATCTCTGCACCCAACAGTGGCCTTAAATTTACAACCCTGAGATAGGAGTTGCCTGCTCTGCTGACTGAGCCAGCCAGGTGTGCCTCACACCAAGGCTTTTCTTTCTTTTTTCTTTTCTTTTCTTTTCTCTTCTCTTCTCTTCTCTTCTCTTCTTTTCTTTTCTTTTCTTCTTCCTTTTTTAAAGATTTTATTTATTTGACAGAGAAACACAGCCAGAGAGGGAACATAAGCAGGGGGAATGAGAGAGGGAGAAGCATGTCTCCCACTGAGCAGGGAACCCGATGAGGGACTCGATCCCAGGTCTCCGGGATCATGACCTGAGCCAAGGCAGTCGCTCAACCAACTGAGCCACCCAGGCGCCCCACGGCTCTACTTTCTTAATTACTTTATGCTAAAGTTTGAAATTAGGTAGTATCACGTAACTTTTTTTTCCCCTAAACTTGTTCTGGGTATTGTTGTCTTGTATGTTCTTACTTATTTTATCTATCTGTTTATTTCTCAATTTGAGTATTGTTAATGTACAGTGTTGTATTAGTGATTATTTTTACTGATTTTAAAATGAACTTGTCAATTAAAAATTCTGCTGGGCTTTCAGTTGAAACTGCGTTGAGTGTACAGGTCATTGTGGGGAATATTGGTATCTTCACAATACTGACTTTTCTGTTCCATGGTGTCTTTCTCCATTTACTTAAAAATACTTGTAAGTGATAATAATAGCCATGAAACCTCTTGCCATATTAACATGTCTTTCCTTTCAGTTTGCCCACAACAAGTTCTTCATGTTCATCCTTAGTCTTTACACTGGTGTAAAAAGTTCCTTAGTTGATTCCTTTTATCTGTTAGTAATAAAGTGTGCCATTTATTGTATTCCTGTTTGGGATCATTGAAATATTTTAGGGTTTGGGGGACTGGATACAAAGGCAATTTAAAATTTCCGTTTTTGGCCCCACAACTTATTTGGGTGATTTGTAAAGCATGTTCCGTTTGTTTTGGACTGTTAACGCCTTCAGGCTAAAGCTGTAACTCAGGGTCCGTCTGTTTTACAGCACTGCCTGTCTGTTCCCTTAGAGACCTTTTTGGTCTTGTCCCTTTGCTTAGAGAGTGCTTGCTCTCCACATCACAGGCCTTGCTCCATTTTATTTACCTTTTGCCAAGATGTTACCCTTTCAGAGAAGTGGTTTTATCTTCGTATAGTCATCCCCTCTGCAGCATCACTTATACTCTTCTATCTCAATTTATTTTTTGTCATAGCATTTACTGTTTTAATTTGTATGTCTTTCTCTGTAGTAGAATTTGAAAGTTCCATGAGGGCAGGGATTTTGTCTTGGTCAGCATTATAATCCTAGCACCTATGTTCTTTTTTTTTAATTTGAATTTACTTTAATTCCAGTATAGTTAACATACAGTATCATATTAGTTTCATGTGTTCAGTCATTCAACATTTGTGTATCTTACTCAGTGTCCATGAAAATAAGTGTGTGCTTATTCTTCCCCTTCACCTATTTCACCCCTTCACACCCCCCCCCCCCAGCCATCTGTTTGTTTCTGTAGTTAGAGTCTGTTTTTTGGTTTGCCTCTTTTTTCCCTTTGTTTTTTCTTAAATTCCATATATGAGCAAAATCATATGGTATTTGTCTTTCTCTGACTTACGTTGCTTAGCATGTACGCTGTCTTAGCGCTGTAGTGTCATAATTCCTGGCCACAGAGTAACTAATAATAGTTATTTAATGAAGGGAGGAAGGAACCAAAGCAATAGGCAAGGCATATGATTAGTATTTTTTCCACTGCAGGCTTTGATGGTAGTTTTTTAAAGTTATATCCAGGCATTGGGAAATGTTTAACTATTTTTATTACAGTTAGCTTTTGGAATAATTTTAAAAGTTCTGAGGGAATGGACAAGGTGTTGAACACTTTGTCATATTTCATGATCATAGTCATAAGCATTTGGATTTTCCTAGCACTGTCTTTTGTTCTATTTTTCAGGTGAGAAAACTGGCCAAGAGATGTTAAGTAATTTGTGTAAGATTGTGCAACTGATAAATGGTGGATTTTAGTCTGACACTGCATCCTTTGCTTTTCATTTTGTGCTACAAGTGGAATTTTTTATGGTCTATCCTTTCTCAAAACTTCTTGTTAGTTAAACTTTCTAATGGAACTTAGGGTGCTCCTTTCCATTTCAATAGTTGGTATCAGCTGAAATATAACCTTAGGTAATTTCCTCACTGACTTATCTGAAGTGGGCTCCCTATGTCACTTCTTTCTGACAGCATTGTTTTTTCCTTAGCTCTTAAAATTATTTGTTTATTCATTCTTTTTCATTTGTTTTGGTCTTTTAGAACACTTTAGGGATTGTTTTGTTTACCTTGATTCTCTAGCCCCAAGTAGGGTCATCTTGGTACATTTTGGGTAATCAAATATTTATTGACTGACTGACTCTAAGATGTCAAGGATAATACAAGTGATTTATAGAAGTGGTGTGATAGGGATTTAATTTCTTTTTTTTTTTTTTAAAGATTTTATTTATTTATTTGACAGAGAGAGACACAGCGAGAAAGGGACCACAAGCAGGGGGAGTGAGAGAGGGAGAAGCAGGCTTCCTGCCAAGCAGGGAGCCCGATGTGGGGCTCAATCCCCAGTCTCCAGGATCATGACCTGAGCCAAAGGCAGTCGCTCAACCAACTTAGCCACCCAGGCGCCCCAGGGATTTAATTTCTAAGCGTAGACTTGTGTGATCAAAATCTCTTGAAAGTACTTTATTCTCTCTTTTTAAAAATTTATTTATTTGAGAGAGAAAAAGCAGGGGGAAGACTAGAGGGAGAAGGACAAGAACACTCTCCAGTCAGTGCAAGCGTGATGCAGAGCTTGATCCCAGGATCCCCAAGATCATGACTTGAGCCAAAACCAGGAGTTGGATGCTTAACCAGTGGAGCTACCTGGATGCCCTAAAATACTTTTAAATTGTCATAAGGTGCTGTATACTTTATGCAGTTTTAGGTAAACAGTCTTGTACAGGGTATATAATGATCATTGCAAATTATGCAAAAATGTGTTAAGTTAAATATGCTATTTTGAAATTACAAGAAAGACAGATGGCAGAAAAAAAGGAGAATTTAAAACCTTCATCCATGATAATAATGGTATATTTACATCTTTAAACATTATAATCACGCTTAGAGCAGAGATGCTCAGGCCCTAGAGCTACATAGGAATTGAATGGGCATGATGCTAACTACTCACTACTTAAATTTCTCTCTCTAGCTTTTCTTGCTTTTTTTTTTCCTTAAAGTTTTTTTTTTTTTAATTATTTGACAGGGTTGTGGGGGGAGGAAGCACAGGCAGAAGGAGAAGCAGGCTCCCTGCTGAGCAAGGAGCATGATATGGGGCTTAATCTCAGGAACCTGAGACCATGACCTGACGTGAAAGCAGACGCCTGACCCACTGAGCCAGCCAGGTGCCCCTGTTCCTTTTTTCCCCCCCCCCTAAAGACCATTACAGGTTAAATTAAATCAAGATAAGCATTATGTTTTTATCATTTGCCAACTGATACTCTATAAATGCTGTTGTAGTTGTTCCCATAGAAGTAGAAAAATGTGTATTTCAATTTTTTTTTTTTTTAAGTTTTCATTTATTTGAGAGAGAAGTGCACGAAGAGGGGCCAGGAGGGAAGAGAGAGAGGGAGAAGCACACTCCCTGCTGAGTGCAGAGCCCCACACGGGGCTCCATCATAGGACCCTGAGATCATGGCAGGAGGTGAAGTCAGATGCTCAAACAGCTGCGCCACCAGGTGCTCCATGTTTTAATTTTAGTTAGAAAAGACATTTTCGGGCGCCTGGGTGGCTCAGTGGGTTAAAGCCTCTGCCTTCGGCTCAGGTCGTGATCTCAGGGTCCTGGGATCAAGGCCTGAATCGGGCTCTGCTCAGTGAGGAGTCTACTTCCTCCTCTCTCTGCCTGCCTCTCTGCCTACTTGTGATCTCTCTCTGTCAAATAAATAAAATCTTTAAAAAAAAAAAAGAAAAAGACATTTTCATTTCAAAGTAACCCTGTAATGCTAACATACGTGGTGTCTACATTCACTAATTGTTAGCATTTGACACGTTTTATTTCATCATGTACATAACAGTTTTTGTTTTTGCTTTTTTGACTAATTCATTTGAGAGTCAGGGACAGATGTCATATTTTATCCCTGAATACAGTACTTAATATGCATCTGCTAAGAATATTCTCTTAACAGCTGCAATATAATTGCCATACTGAAGAAGTTGAACATTTATTCAATATAGATATACCTTGGAGTTACTGGAGATTCAAATTTAGACCAGTGCTATAGAGTGAGTATCACAATAAAGTGTGTCAAATGAACTCCTTGGTTTCTCAGCACGTTAATACGTATGCCTGCAAACTATAGTTTATTAAGTGTGAAGTAGCATTATGTTTAAAAAAACATGCATGCCTTAATTAAAAATACTGATCAGGGTAGTGGTTGCTGAAGGTTGGGTGGCTGTGGTAATTTCTTAAAATAAGGGGATACTGCGAAATTTGCCGCATGAATAGTCTTCCTTTCA
>PITA01032382.1:0-14004 GCA_004023965.1 Spilogale gracilis
TAAAGATTTTATTTGATTATTTGACAGATACAGAGAGAGCACAAGTAGAGAAAGAAGCAAGCAGAGGGAGAGGGAGAAGCAGGATCTCTACTGGCCAGGAGCCCAATGTGGGGCTCCATCCCAGGACCCTGGGATCATAACCCAACCCAAGCCCAAAGCAGCTGCTTAGTTGACTGAGCCAACCAGGCACATGAGAAGACGTGCCTTCATAGAAGTTGCTGTGGCTGATGTCAAAGAGGTTACTGCCTATGTTCTCCTCTAGGATTTTGATAGATTTGTGTCTCACATTGAGGTCTTGCATCCATTTCAAGTTTACCTTTGTGTGTGGCATAAGAGAATAGTCTAGTTTCTTTCTTCTATATGTAGCTGTCAAATTTTCCCAGCAACACTTATTGAAGAGACTGTCTTCTGGATATTTTTCCCTCTTTGCCAAAGATTATTTTACCATAGAGTTGAGGGTCCATATCTGGGCCTCTACTCTGTTCCATTGATCTATCTGTTTTTGTGCCAGTACCATGCTGTCTTGGTGATCACAGCTTTGTAATAAAGCTTGAAGTCAGGTAATGTGATGCTCCTAGATTTGATTTTCTTTTTCAACATTTCCTTTGCAATTTGGGATCTTTTCTTGTTCCATATAAATTTTAGGATTGTTTGTTCTAGCACTTTGAAAAATGTTGGTGTAATTTTGATCGGGATGGCATTGAAAGTATAGAGTGCTCTGGACAGTATAGACATTTTTAAAAAATATTTTATTTATTTGACAGAGATAAACAAAGCCAGAGAGGGAAAACAAGCAAGGGGAGTGAGAGAGGGAGAAGCAGGCTTCCTGCTGAGCAGGGAGTCCAATGTGGAACTCGATCCTGGGTGTCCGGGATCATGACCTGAGCTGAAGCCAGTCACTTAACCAACTGAGCCACCCAGGCGCCCCGACAGTATAGACATTTTAACAAAGTTTATTCTTCCATTTCATGAGCATGGAAAGCTCTTCCATCTTTTTGTGTCTTTTTCAATTTTTTTCGTGAGTGTTCTTTAATTCCTTGAGTACAGATTCCTAACTTCTTTGGTTAGGTTTAGTCCTAATTATTTTATGGTTTTTGGTGCTATAGTAAATGGAATCAATTCTCTGATTTCCTTTTCTATATTTTCATTGTTTAGTGTATAAGAATGCAACTGATTTCTGTGTATTGATTTTGTATGCTGCCACATTACTGAATTGTTGTGAGTTCTCGTAGTTTGGGGTATAGTCTTTTGGGTTTTCCACATAGAGTATCATGTCATCTACAAAGAGTGAGAGTTTGACTACTTTTTAGCCAATTTAAATACCTTTTATTTCTTTTTTCTTGTCTGATTTCTGTTGCTAGGACTTCTAACACTATCTTGAACAATAGTGGCGAGAGTGGGCATCCTTGTCTTCTTTCTGATCTCAATGGGAAGGCTGTCAGTTTTACCCCATTTAGAATTGTAGTCACTGTGGATTTTTTTGTAGATAAATTTTATGAGGTTGAGGAATGTTCCCTCTATCCCTATACTTTGAAGAGTTTTAATCAAGAATGAATGCTATATTTTGTCGAATGCTTTTTCTGCATCAGTTGAGAGGACCATGTGTTTCTTCTCTCTTCTCTTATTGATTTGTTCAATCACATTGATTGATTTGCGAATGTTGAACCACCTTGCATCACAGAGATAAATCCCAAATGGTTATGGTGGATAATCATTTTAATGTACCCTTTGATCCTAGTAGCTAGGATCTTAAGAATAATGACATCCATGTTCATCAGAGATATTGGTCTGAAATTCTCCTTTTTGATGGGGTCTTTGTCTAGTTTAAGGATTAAGGTAATGCTGGTTTCATAGAAATAGCCTGGAAATTTCCATCCTGTTTCTATTTTTTTAAATACAGCTTCAGAATTATAGGTATTATTTCTTTTTTGAATGTTTGTTAGAATTCCCCAGGGAATCTTTCAGGTCCTGGGCTCTTCTTTTTTTGGAAGTTTTTTGATCACTGCTGCAATCTTGTTACTAAATATTGGTCTATTCAGATTGTAATTTTCTTCCTGTTTCAGTCATGGATGTTTATATGTTTCCTGGAATGCATTCATATCTTCTAGATTGTTTAACTTATTGTCATATAACTATTGATAGTAATTTCTGATGATTGTTTCTATTTCCTTGGTGTTAGACGTGATCTCTCCCCTTTCATTCAAATTTTATTATTTTGTGTCCTTTCCCTTTTCTTTTGGATTAGTTTGGACAATGGTTTATTGATCTTATTAATTCTTTCAAGGAACCAGCTTCTAGTATCATTGATGTGTTCTACCGTATCTCCAGTTTCTAATTTGTTGATGTCTGCTCTAATCTTAATTATTTTCCATCATGTGTGTAGGGTTGACTTAATTTGTTGTTATTATCCAGTTACCTAAGGTGTAAATAGAGTTGGGTGTATTCAGGGTTTTTACTTTTTTTTTCCTTTTTTTTTTGACTTTAAATTTATTTTATTTCTTCAGTGTTCCAAGATTCATTGCCCATGCCCCCACCCAGTGTTTCATGCAATAGGTGTCCTCAGTACCAACCAACAGGCTCTCACATCCCCCTGCCCCCTCCATGGTTTTTAAATTTTTTGAGTGAGGCTTGGATGGCTATGTATTTCCCCATTAGGACTGCCTTTGCCATATCCCATAGGTTTTGGATCAATATATCTTATTCTCATTGGTTTCCATGAAGTGATTAAATTATTCTTTGATTTCCTGGTTGATCCAAAGATCTTTAGCCAGGTAGTCTTTAGCTTTCAAGTGTTTGTATTCTTTCTGAACTTTTTCACATGGTTGAGTTCCAGTTTCAAGGCATCATGGTCTGAAAATATGCAGGAAATAATCTCCATATTTTGGTGTCAGTTGAGCCCTGATTTTTGACCTAGTATTTGGTCTCTTCTGAAGAACATTCCATGTGAACTCAGGAAGAATGAATATTCTGCTGTTTTAGGGTGGAATGTTCTGAATATAACTATGAGATCCATCTGGTCTAATGTGTCATTCAAAACTTCTGTTTCTTTTTTGATTTTCTGTTTAGATGATCTGTCCTTTGCTGACAGTGGTGTGTTAAGATCTCCTACAGTTAATATATTTGTATTGATATGGCTGTTTAATTTTGCTTATGTAGTTGGCTTCTCCCATGTTGGGAGCATAAACATTTACAATTGTTAGATTGGATAGTGTCCTTCTATATCTCTGACTACAGTCTTTAGATTAAAATCTAATTTGTCTGATCTGAGAATCACTACCCCTGGTTTCTTTTGAAGTCCATTGGCATGAAAGATGGTCCTCCATCCCCTCACATTCAATCTGGAAGTGTCTTTACATTTAAAATGTATTTCTTGAATACAGCATATAGATTGGTCCTATTGTTTTATCCAGTCTGTAATCCTGTGCTGTTTTATTGGAGCATTTAGGCCATTCACATTGATAATGATTATTGATAGGTATGTTTTTATTAACATCATGTTGCCTATGAATTTTATTTCTATAGATTACCTTTGTAAATTTCTGTTCTGTGTCACTCTTGGGTTTGTTCCCCTTTTATATAAGGCCCCCTTTATATTTCTTATAGTGCTCGCTTGTTGGTCGCATAATCTTTTAGCCCTTGCCGGTCCTAGAAGCTCTTTATCTCTCCTTCTGGTTTGAAACCCAGCCTTGCTGGGTACATTATCCTTGATTGCATTTTTTTTTCATTTAATTTCCTGAATATGTCTTGCCAGCCTTTTCTGGCTTGCCAGGTATCTGTGGACAGGACTTTATTCTGATGGTCCTCCCTCTGTACATAAGGGATCTCTCCCCCCTAGCTATCCTTAAGACATATTATTTGAATTTATAATTCATGAATTTCATAATTATATGCCTGGAGATTTTTCTAGCCTCATTGATCTTGGAGGGTGTTCTCTCTGTCTCTAGGACACAAACACTTGTTTTGTTCCCCCAGATTAGGGAAATTTTCATCAGGACTTGTTCAACTATATCTTCTAGTCTTCTCTCTCAATTCCCTCAGGGATTCCAATAATTCTGATACTGGAACATTTCATGGCATCCTTTTTTCCCCTAATTCTGTTTTCATGGGATTTTAGTTGCTTGTTTGAAGACTTCTCTTGCTCCTCATTCTCAATTAATCTGTCTTCCAGATCACTAATGTGATCTTCTGATTCTCTTACCCTAGCTGTTAGAGTATTTAATTTTAATTAGACCTCATTGATAGCATTTTTAATCTCTGCCAGTTCAGCTTTCACTGCCCTTAGAGCTTCTATCTTGCACTAATATTCTTTTCCAACTTAGCCATTGCTTGGATGATTGTTACCCTGAATTCCATTTCTGTCGTAATGTCTGTGTTAATTTCCAGTAGTTCTGTGTCTGGGGTTACAGACTCTGAGTTTTTCTTCTGGGGGGTGTTCCTCCTCTGAGTCATTTTGGTACGGGGTAGTTGAAGGGATGCATAGCTGAATATATCAACCATGATCCAGGCGAATTACTTCTTGGAAGGTTTTGGAGCAATCAGAAATCACCACCAAAAAGGAAGGATATGGAAAAAAGAGAGAGAAAAGGAGAAAAGAAGCAAGAAATATCCCTGCTCAAACGTGCCCCAATGGTAGGATTTCTATGGCACAAAAAGAGAAAAGAATAAACAAAAAGACTGTCAAAAGTAAAAGAAAGGGGGGGGAAATAAAAAAGCAAAACCCAATCAGATGACCCTCAAGAACAGTGTTTATATATTACAAAGGCATAAACAAATACACAGAAACACTGACAGAAGAATAGGATGGGAAGGTGAGTACAAACCCACAATGATTGTGGGCAAGGAAAGTACTACATTTACTCCTGGATGTATCTTGTTATTATTGTTAGAGGACTCCAATTTCTAGAGATTTAGGGAAATTAAAACTGGTTTATACATAGGGGTAGTATTGACTTGGAATGAGGGATTACCTTGAAGCTATATCTACATGAATATTTAAAAGAAAAAAAGAAGGAAACCAACAAACACAGGTATGTGTATGGAAAAAGTTCAAGGTAAGAATTCATGGAATGTTGTATTAAATATCACATTGTAATAATAAATGGGTCAATAAATAAAAGAGCAAGAAACATGAGAATGAATTTAAAATTTACAACAAAAACTTAAAAATAAAAAATGAAAAGAAGTTGAAAAGAAAATGAAATCAAAAGCTGTATCTATAAAATATACAGGTTGGTGGTAGTACTGGGATATTAATACACTCTTTTCCCCCAATGTTGGGATTTTACAGTTTTATGGAGACCATTTGGTGGTTGTCCTCTTGTTCTTCTGGCTTGCCTTTTGAGGGAGGGGTCTGATGAGTTGTTTTCAGTCTGTGTTGCTTGGGCTGAGTCTCCCCACCGCTATCAAGGTGTGGGCTCTATGGAAAAAAGGTTTTCAGGCTTTTGTTCTCTGGAGGTGTTTGTTCTTTTGCAGCTTCTGTAGCTTTTTGGAAAGTCAGGGCAAAGTAAGTTGTCCGTACTCTGGCCTCCATCTCAGAGAGAAGGCTCAGTCAGCTCCCCACTGGATGGTGTGGGGCACACAGACTCTTGCTCTACATACTCCTCTGCACCCCGCCACCTCTCACAGGTAGAGCACACCCCGTCACTAGCCAGAATGGCTCCCAAGGCCCTGATTGTTGCTTCACTCTTGTGCCACAGAAACTGTGAGCATTATCAGTTTGTGCAAACTTGTGGCTGTCTGGATGCTCTCTGGAGCTCACACCTATGCTGGGTGCACTAGGACCCCACAGTCCCACATGTCGCATAGAAGGCTGTGGGCTATCGCAGGTTGCAGGCACCTAGCCCAAGTAGTGATCCAAACGTGGACTTAAGGGCTTCACCCACTGTCCAGTTCCATCAGGTGGCTCTGGGGAGCACTTCCTACTGCTGGCCTGGAGCCACAGTTTTATGCCCCTGCCAGTGGCTGTTACATTCCCCAAGTTGCCACTTCTGGTGGCTCCCTCCCCTTCCTGTTTCTCCTCTGAAATCTGTCCAAGAGCTCCTCTTTACTTCTCTGCTGATGCTCTTCTCCCCCCATAGAGATCCAGGAGTGTGTAGTCTTACATCTCAGGCTTATTTCATGGGTGTTCACAGTGTTCTGGTAGATATTTAGCTCACTTCAGGAGATCCTTTGAAATGGGGTCTCCTACTTCTCCACCACCTTGCCCCTCCTCCACCAAATCTGTTGCATTTCTATACACCAATACTGAGACAGCAAAAAGCTAAATCAAGGAACAAATCCCATTTACTATTGTACCAAAACCCATAAAATACCTAAGAATAAATCTCACCAAAGAAGTAAAAGATCTGTACTCTGAAAACTATAAGACACTGATAAAAGTTGACAATTTCATAAATGTATAGGAAAAAAAAATTCCATGTTCTTGGATTAGAAGAACCAATGTTAAAATGACAACATTACCCAAAGAAACCTATTTTTATTTAATGCAATCCCTTTTAAAATACCACCTACATTTTCACACAGCTAGAACAATCCTAACATTTTTATGGAACTACAAAAGGTGAGTAGTCAAAGAAATCTGGAAAATGAAAAGAAAAGCTGGAGGCATCACAATTCTGGACTTCAATTAATGGGATAAAGGTGTGTCAATTAAGAGAGTATTGTACTGGCACACACACACACACACAATAGATATATAAATCAATGGAACAGAATAGAGAACCCAGAAATGAGCCCACAACTATATGCCCAATTAATATTTGACAGGAAGTAAAGAAATTCAATGGAAAAAAGTCTTTTCAACAAATAGTGGTGGGAAAACTGGACAACCACATACAAGGAATGAAATGAGATCACTGTCTTACACCATACACACAGACACATAAACAAATTCAAAATGGGATAAAGACCTAAATGTGAGACAAGAAACCATTTAAATCATAGAGGTAACCTCATTGACATATACTATGGCAACGTCTTACTATAAATGCCCTTGAGGTAAGGGGAAACAAACAAACAAAAAACTATGAGGAATTCCTTAAGGTAAAAACTTCTGCAAATAATCAGCAAACCTAAAAGGCACTTTATGGAATGGGAGGATATATTTGCAAATGATATATCTAATTAAGGGTTAGTAATCAATATCAAACTGAACACTCAAAAAACAAACAAAATCCAGTTAAGAAATGGCCAGAAGACTCAAATAGACATTTTTCCAAAGAAGACTTAAAGAAGTCCAACAGAGAAATGAAAAGATATTCAACATCAGTCATCATCAGTGAAATGGAAATAATGTCAATTAGATATTACCTCACACCTGTCAGAATGGCTAAAAATAACACAGGAGCAATTGGTTGTTGGCAAGGATTGGTAGAAAGGCGAACCCTCTTACACTATTGGTGGGAATGCAACCTGGTGCAGCCAGTGTGGCAAATAGTATGGAGGCTCCTCAAAAAGCTAATACTAGAACTATCATGTTATCCAGTAATTACACTACTAGGTACCACCCAAATGATACAAAAACATTAATTTGAAAGGACAGATTGCACCCAAATGTTTATATGAACATTATCAATAATAGCCAAAGCATGGATGGATAAAGAAGACAAAGATGGTAAAGAAGATGTGGTATATATAAATGTGGTATATATACAATGAAATATTATTCAGCCATAAAAAGAATGAAATCATGCCTTTGCAACAATGAGCATGGGACTAGAGAGTATTATGCTAAATTGAAAGGATAGAAACCATATGATCATTTGAACAGATGTAGAAAAATTATTTGACAAAATACAACAACTATTCATAATAAAAATCTCAACAAAGTAGGTTTAGAGGGAATATACACCAACATAATAAAAACCATATATGAAAAATCCACATGTAGCTTCATACTAAAGGATATGATGATCAAAGATTCCATAAAAAAAAAAACTACCAGGAATGATAAATGAATTTAATAAGGTCACTGAATATAAAATCAATACACAGAAATATATTTTATTTCTTACACTAATATTTCAGTAGTAGAAAGATAAATTAAGATAACAATCCCATTTATAAAAGCATTTATAAAAGCACAAAACTATTATAATACCCAGGAATTAAACTTATCCAGGGCATTGAAAGCGTTGTATTCTGACAATTCTAAAATATTGATGAAAAAATAAAAGATGGCAGAGACCAGTGGAAAGATGTTCCATGCTCATGGATTGCAGGAACATGTATTGTTAATGTCTATACTACCTAAATCAAACTACAGATTTAATGCATTTCCTATTAAAATACCAGCATTTTTTATAGACCTAGAACAACCTTATTTGTATAGAACCACAAAATATCTTAAATAGCAAATTCAGTTGAAAAAACAAAACAAACAAACAAACAAAAACACAAAAAGCACCACCACCAACAACAAATCTGGAGGTATCACTATCTCAGATTTCAAGATATACTACAAAGCTATAATAATCAAAATAGAATAGTACTGGTACAAAAATAGATGCAAAAATCAATAAATTTAAATAACAGTTGAGGGCACCCTGGTGGCTCAGTTGCTTAAGCCACTGCCTTCAGCTCAGGCCATGATCCTGGAGTCCCAGGATTGAGTCCCACATCTGGCTCCCAGCTCCACGGGGGGGTCTGATTCTCCCTCTGACCTTCTCCTCCCTTGTGCTCTCTCTCACACTCTGTCTGTCAAATAAATAAATAAAATCATTTAAAAAATAAAATAAAATAACAGTTTATTTCTCATCATACATCATGGAGGTTAGAAAGTAGTGGGATAACATTGTTAAAGTTCTTAAAGAAATAGATGATGGGTGGGAAAGCAATTGGCAGGGGAGTAGGAGGACCTTAGCTATGTCTCATCCCAGGAACAAAACTTGATATCTATCAAATGATTCCAGAAACCTCAGAATTCTACCTGAATATTGACAAAACACTTGACACAACTAAAGGAAGAGAAGAGACCACATAAAAGAAGTTCTGAAGTTCAAAGGCATGGTTTAGGAAAGAAACAAATTGCAGATTTTCTTGAGAAGGTGATGTGATCATGGAGAAGGATGAGAGATAGAGCAACATATGGGAATGCACAAGGAGGAAGTTTTCCCAGAATTACTGCCTTTGAAAATTCAACCCCAGGGACTGAATTTCATGAGTTCTTGAAACAAGCATGGCTTAAAGCCTGCAGTTCTAAATGTCAGTGGGCTTAAGCGGGATTGATCCTGGAAAGTGCTTCCCTGCACCTGGAGAGAAGGCACACAAACAACCTGAGAGCAGATGGCATGGAAATAATGATTTGAAGAATATGTGGGGCACACCAGGGGAGATTACTTACTCTTCTCAGAGCTTTACTGTAAGAAGAAGCTTTCATGGAGATGCCCTCTGTGAACAAAGGAGCTAGCTAGTGCCATTTCCCTCCCCAACACTCAGCTTAAACAAACTCACCTGCAAGAAGTAGCACATCATAAACACTGGACACCTAACTTGCTTACACCAAGACCCACCTTTGTGTCTCTGGCAGGACCACACTTCTCCATCAAGTTTGCCTCATTCCCAGTGTAGCAGGTGCCTTTCTTGGAAGACCAGCACAAACAACTGCCCATACCACAACTACCAAACAGAGAGTTCTGTGGAGCTTCAGCTCTGGTAGATATGGTATCAGAGTTGTTCATTTCAGAAGCCAAACAGAGCACACTTAGTTAAAAGTTTCCATGTTCACGCCAGGGACCAAACAATATCTATAGAAAACAGGGACAACCTCTGCAGGTGACTGGTCTCAAGAAAGAACAGACAGAACACAACAGCAGAGAACACACAACACACAAAGACATTCCCTGAAGCACCAGGACCTGAACACTAAAATACTTCTTCATAAAATAATTACTTTCAGGACTAGGAGGCATAAATGGTTTTTCTAAACACAGAAGAAGGAAAATAACTAAACAAAATGCCAAAGGACTTTATCTCAGATGAAATAATAAGATAAGGTAACAATTGGAGATCTAAACAAAATAAAACTTTCTCTTTCTTGTAGCCAAATAAAACCTTTTATTGGATAGTCTCTGTAAATATCTGGTGAGATTATTTGAGAAAGTACCCATAAAAATGTAGTTACCATCCCTTAGAATGTAGTTCTCAGGAAATTCTCTCATGTGATACTCCACAATGAACTTCCAAATACATACACACACACACACACACACACACACACACACACACACCAAAATTACAACTCAAATGTTTCTAACAGGGCACCTGGGTGGCTCAGTAGTCTGAACAACTGCCTTCAGTTTGGGTCATGACCCTGTTGTCCAGGGATTGAGTGCTATGTCAAGCCCCCTGCTCAGCAAGGGGTCTGCTTCTCTCTCTGACCTTCCTCCTCCCATGTTGGCTCTATCTCATTCTTTCTCTTTATCAAATAAATAAATAAAATCTTTAAACAATAAATGTTCCTAACATTTGTGGTTATAATATGTTCTTCAGATGAGATTTTGGCTCTGGATTCACCTGTATTTATAGATTTTGGTGGGTTTTATTTTGTGTTTGTTTGCTTTTGTTTGTTCTTGTCCTGAAATATTAGTTTTCTGTTAGGTCAAAGAAGTTGTTGACTTTTTCATGTCAGCTTTTTCTTATTGTAAGGTAACAACTTCTAAGCTCCTTACATATTGTAATTCAAACTAGAATCCCATAAATTTTATTAGAAGATCAAAATAGTTAAAATAGTGAGGTACCAAAGTGAGATTTACCAGTTGAAAAGTGCAGTACAATGAACTGTTCAGAGAGACCACACACACACACACACACACACACACACACACACACAGTTCTAAGAGAATGTTAATAATGCAAAAGAGGAACAATAATATTTCCAGTAAGTGATTCCAATAAGTGATAAGAATTACATGCATTCACACACACACACACACATACACACACACACACACACACACAAATTTAGGCACCTTAAAGCTTAGCCAACATTGAAAATATTTGTGTTCATTATAAACAAGGCAGAATGTCCACTATCTGTGTTTTAACATGTTTTGGAATTATTAGCCAAAATTAATTCAAATAAAAAATAGAAATAATGTGAAATGGAAATAAATTTGTAAATATATTTTATTTGTAATATGAGTATGCACTTATCATTTTCAAAAAAATTAACCAAAGCCCAGTATTGAAACTGATATAAAAATAGTTATTCCTTTTTGATTAATGTTTTGTAAAATATTTTAGTTATGTACAGTGATTAAATTTTGAGTCATAATTTAGGTTTATTTGACACTTTAAGATTGGTAGGACTTTCAGAAATTCCACAATATGGAAAATACATAGTTTTTCTATAGATTACAATAGTTATGAAACTCAGAATTATATACTCTAAAAATCATATGGTAGAAATTGTGCTAAGATAGAGTTCATTAATTTTCTTGTTACACACAAAATGATAATTTATTTTTATTTTTTTTAGTTTTTAAAGATTTTATTTATTTATTTGACATAGAGAAACACAGGTAGAGAGGGAACACAAGCAGGGGAAATTGAGAAAGGGAGAATCAGACTTCCTGCTGAGCAGGGATCCCAATCTGGGGCTCAATTCCAGGACCCTGGAATCATGACCTGAGCCAAAGGCAGATGCTTAATGACTGAGGCACTCAGGCACCCCCCAGAATGATAATTTATTGAAGAAACTATCAGTTGGCATTTCAATCATAAAGTAAAGAGGAAAATGATCAACAATTAATAAAATCATTGACTTATCTGTGTTTACATGAAAAACTGAGAAAGAATTTATTTTGAATGGTTTCCCTTAGAAGTCCTGTCAGCTAACTATTCCTTAGACTATAGATGAAAAGGAGTAATCACAATGCACATGACAGCTGCAGCTTTGTCTCTTTCAGCTATATGGGAGTTGGAAGGACATAAATTAATGCTAATTATTATACCAAAAAAACAGAAGGACCACACAGATGTGAAGAGAACATGTAGAGAATGCTTTACACTTTCCTGTCATCAATGACATTCTGACTATTGCATAAACAATGAATATGTAAGACACTAAAATAGAGAAAAACTTACCACCACCACAAGTCCCCCCTCAGTAAAAATAAATAAGTCATTGATATGTGTATCTGAACAGGACAATTTTAGCAGTAGACCCATATCACAGAAGAACTGAGGAATTTTGTTATCCTTACAGAAGGATAATTGAACCCATAAGATGGTGTGTATCTGTGCACTCAAGGTTGCAAATATTCAGGAGTTGGGCACTAGAAAAGCATACAACTTAGGGGTCATAATGGATAAGTAAAACAAAGGAAGGCAGACTACAAAATGGTCATAAGACATAACAGGGAGAAGTAATGCTTCCATCCCTGAAAAGCAGAAAAACAGGAACATTTGCATCATGCAGTTATTGAAAGATATAGTACAATTTCCTGTCTTGATGTCTACAAGCATTTTGGGAACAGGAGTGGAAGACAAACAGAGATCAATCAAAGATAGATTGCTAAGGAAATCATACATGGGGGAGTGGGAACAAACATTTTATATAATTGTTAGGATGATCAGAAGGTTTCCAACCATGGTGGTCAGGTAAATACAGAGGAGCAGGAAAAACAGGAGTGGGTATTTGCAGGATCACCAGAAAGCCCCAAGAGGATGAACTCCAAAGTGTAGTTTGGTTTAGCCTCTTTATAAATTCTGTCATCTGCATGTAACTCTTATGATAAACATAGCATCATGAAGTTCATCAAACATAAGCAGGCCATCAACCCATGTGAAGTGTTCACTCTGAAAATATAATAAGATTTATTTGAGAATATGCAATAGTCATAGTTTTTATCATCAAGTTGGTTCAAAAATAATATCATTCTCTATTAATAAACATTTTATCACATTCAAAGAAGAAATTAGGGCTCATAATCTAAGATTTTCCCATGATCATAAAATTATAAATAGGTGGAATTGATATTTCAACACAAGTTTCCTGGCTAAATATTATTTTTCATTCACAAGGGGTTTAAATTTCACCATGAAAATGTCAAATCTAAAAATATTTAAGCTTTCTTTCTTCTGTGTTTATATCAAAAGTAAGAGTGATTATCTCTATTCAATTCTTTTGACTTCATGGCCTCCAGAAGACTCATTATAGATTATTTTAGTTCTTTGTCCCAGAGTCCATTGTTTTTAATCAGAATAATTAAACCATAGCAATTTAATTATCTCTTAATGTATGTTTATCTCATTATTAATCTTCAAGACACTAGATAATAAAGTCTATGTCAAAAAGATATTGTCTTGAAATAGGTGTAAATAACATAGATTTAAATAGTGGCATAATTAGATGAATAAATAAGTCTAAAAATGAATAATTTGTGCCATGAAACTATGATTATTATAGTCAAGAAGACTTGGAATGACTCATCTAGTTTAATATATTAAAGGGTATATGTTTCCATTTTCAGAAAAGAATGAGTAGGGTGTCTGGGTGGTTCAGTGGGTTAAAGCCTCTGCCTTCAGCTCAGGTCATGATCTCAGGGTCCTGGGATCCAGGCCCACATCAGGCTCTGCTTGACAGGGAGCCTCCTTCCTCCTCTCTCTCTGCTTTCCTCTCTGCCTACTTGTTATATCGCCCCCCCCCATCAAATAAATAAAATTAGAAAAAAAGAATATTTAAAAAATGAAAAGAATAAGTAATTTATTTATCTGTTTTCATTTAAAAAATATTTGTTTATTAGAGAGAGAGAAAGAGCAAGTTGAGAAGGGGCAGAGTGAGAGGGAGAGGGGAGATAGATACCCCACTGAGGAGGGGGGCTGAGGTTGGGTTTGATCCACAGCCTAGAGATCAGGACCTGAGCTGAGACAAAGAGTTAGAGGTTTAACTGATAGAGACACCCAGGCTACATTGAGTAAGCTAGTTATAAAAATAAATTTGAGTAATACATAAAGTTTGGTATTCTTTCTTTCTTTCTTTCTTTCTTTCTTTCTTTCTTTCTT
>PITA01032383.1:0-13996 GCA_004023965.1 Spilogale gracilis
AATGAAAGGATTGATCAAACAAGAGTGTGAATTTAAACAAAAAAGATAGGCCAATTCCTACTTTGGTTGTTGTCATTAATTTGTTCATTTATTCAACAAATATTTACATGTGCCAGACCCTGAAACCCAAAATAAAATCTCACTTTAAAGCTTTCCATACAGTGATGAGCAGAGTAGCATGCTTGTTGTCCAGGGGACTGCAGGGAGCGGGGGCAGAGATCAAGGAGATCACCTTCCTATGGATGATCCTCTTTGTATCTGTTACTCATATTAGAAGACTGATGGTGTCCAAGTAGGCGTGGGATCATGCATGTGCCTGGACACCTCACAGGATATGGTGAAAGCCCTGGCTCTGGAGGTCAGAGTCTGGGGCCGTTGCTCTATTTTCTGAACCTTAAACATTGTAAATGAAGAGGCTATGTTGCAGCTTTGTTGTGAATACTAAAAAAATATGTCATATATACAGGCTTGATAGAAGGTTCAGCATGTAGGCCATAAAGAAAATTCTATATCCAAGGATGTCAACTATGCCTTTTGTGTGTTTTGTTCCTTTTTTTTTTTTAAGATTTTATTTATTTATTTGACAGAGTGAAACACAGCCAGAGAGGGAACACAAGCAGAGGGACTGAGAGAGGGAGAAGCAGGCTTCCCGCCGAGCAGGGAGCCCGATGTGGGACTCGATCCCGGGTCTCCAGGATCATGACCTGAGCCGAAAGCAGTTGCTTAACCAACTGAGCCACCCAGGCGCCCCCCCGCCCTTTTTTTTTTAAGAGAGAGAGTTGAGAGGGGCAGAGGGGTAGGGAGATTGAGAATCTTAAGCAGGCCCCTTGCTTAGCAAAGAGCCCTATGGAGGGCTCGATCTCATGACCCAGAGATCAAGACCTGAGCTGCAATCAAGAGTCGGATGTTTAACGAACTGTGTTACCCAGGCGCCCCTGTTTTGTTCTTTATTGGTAAACATATAGATAGCCTTCCAGTAATCTCATAACAATTTACTACTAAATTTCCTAAGTCCTAATCAGACTTACTTATTGACTGCCTAGTGTGTTTCCATGGCATTATGGGGAAAACATTATGTGAATTAAGACCCCTCTGCTAGATGGTCAAACATTTTTTTCATGATGTAAGTTGGAAAGATACTCTTGTATGAATGATATAGAAAAATATTTATTGACTTTGCTATCTCTTTGTGTTTCTTTTTAGATCTGAACAGTGATGGCACACATTTCAGTTCTGAGTTGCTCCGTGAGCTGTGGATCAACAAAACTATAAAGCACCCTGCCATGAGGTATGCCTGGAAGGCCCTTCACTAGTAGGTATTTTCTATTAAGGATCATTTACATGGTTATACTGAGATCCCTCTCCTTTAATGGTGTGAAAAATGTCACTGAAAAGTTTCAATGTCTTTGGGTTCTTTAATATCATATAATCTGGCAGTATAAAATTTTTACCTAAGGTAATGTTTTGAAACGGTTCGATTTTATTGGTTTTTAACAAACTGGGTGTCTGATAATGCTTTTGCTTACCCAAGTGCCATATGGTAATTGACACGTGATGTTTATAGTGTCATGGAAAGGGAATTATACTATGTCAGAAAACCGTAATCTGGGGCGCCTGGGTGGCTCAGTTGGTTGAGCGACTGCCTTCGGCTCAGGTCATGATCCCAGAGACCCGGGATCGAGCCCCACATCGGGCTCCCTGCTCGGAGGGAAGCCTGCTTCTCCCTCTCTCACTCCCCCTGCTTGTGTTCCCTCTCTGGCTGTGTTTCTCTCTGTCAAATAAATAATAAAAAAAATCTTTAAAAAAAAAAAAAAGAAAACTGTAATCTTATCATCTGACCAGTTCCTTATAACATGAAGGTATAGTATATTTATGTATAGTCCAGGCCTCTGTTTCCTCCATCTGCAAAATGAGGGGAATAATTTCTGCTTTATTTATTAATTCATAAGATTACTTATAGGTCCAGTGAGCTAATAATGGGAAATTATTACTTAACCGCAAAACCCATAACAATGGTATGGTTGGGGCTAACTCATATTTCAAGTAGGGAATTGGATAAAAATTGTGATCATACTTTGCTTTTTTTTAAGCTTTTTTTAATTTAAATTCCAATCATGTTAACATACAGTATAATATTAGTTTTCAGGTGTACAATTTAGTGATTCAACACTTCCATAATCACGCCCTGCTCATCACGGTAATCGCGCTCCTTAATCCCCATATACTTTCCTTTTTAAGTTGGTTAATACAGTTGGATATTTTGTGTTTTATTCCCCTAAAATATAAATGATAAAATCATACTTAATTTTAAGTCATCACTCAAATGAATTTCTTATATTGGAGAAAATTATGTTTAAATTTTGAGAAATATGTTTCTCACGGCACACACCGGTCCCCCCCAACCATAAGAACTGGGTTTCTGCTCCTGATCTCTAGGATGCTTTCTTATTGGGTTTAATTTTGGATATTTACACTTGGAGGAGAAAAGTTACATTAGATACTTTTCATGTATAGTTTAATTTCAGGATACTTCGGATATGATATAAAAATTCAATAAGATATTATTCATTTGGTTTAATACATTTAATTCCTTTTCCCTGGTATCTCTTTAGTAGAGAATATGACCATTCTCTTTTGCTAACAGAATACAGCTACTCCATTTAAAGTAAAAGATTGAAAATAAGAATCTTAACAAATATATTTAGTATGATTGAGAGAGGCCTTTTCACTAAAATTAAACAAGTTTTTATATAACCAGGCCAGTGCAGTGAGACTGGTTTGCAAATCATTCTCCAGAAATTGGATATGATAATTATTGAGGGGACGATGGTTTATTATATGAATAAAATGTTTGCATTTAGGTGAAACAAAATCCTTAGTAACAAGTAACATATATTCTCTTGGTAACATTGTAGCATAGTCCTTAGGTATGGGGGGAGGCTGTCTAGAGTCAGACTGGGTTTTGCAGCCCAATTCTCTGATTTTTCCAGCTTTGCATTGCTGGACAAGTCACTTAACTTCTTTCTGCCTTTGTTTCCTCATCTGTAAAATGGATCTAATAAGAATATTTATTTCGTAGGATTGTTGTGTGAATTACATGCCTTAGTAGAGTCAATGGCTTAGGAGCACTGTGTGATGCTTAGTAACTAATTAATGGTTATTATTTACTGGATGAGTGTGGAATTATGGTGACCACCACAGATTTTGGAATCACAAAGCACTAGGTTCAAAACCATTTATTAACTTATGGTGGAACCTAGTCACTGAACCTTTTAAAGTCTCAGTTTCTGGGTCGGGGGCGAGGGAGAGAAAAGGAAATAGTTAAAATATACTTCATACTGCTTTGGTTAAGGTGGTTTACCCAGGTATCTGGTAACCAGTACCTGCATCAAGAGCTGTGAACATATAATCACAAATTGTTATATAATGCAGTTTTGTTGTAATTTAAATTAGCGATTCTCTGATTCTGAAAATGTCCTTCTTGCCATAGGTTATATTTAGGGGACTTTTAGAAGTGTGCCCTATTATAAGATTTACTGCATTAAATCCAGAATTTCAAAAAAGACAAATGAATATTTTTTTTTTAATTTTTTTAAAGAAGTTTTTTTTTTAAATGAATAATTTAAATCAAAGTATAGAATGCAAATATAATTTAACTATGGCATCCTCACTTTAAAAAAAAAAAAGTCCGGGGCGCCTGGGTGGCTCAGTTGGTTGGGCGACTGCCTTCGGCTCAGGTCATGATCCCGGAGACCCAGGATCGAGCCCCACATTGGGCTCCCTGCTCTGCAGGAGACTTGTTTCTCCCTCTCTCACTCTCTGCTTGTGTTCCCTCTCTAGATGTGTTTCTCTCTGTCAAATAAAAAAATAAAATCTTTAAAAAAAATTAAAAAAAAATAAATCCATTAGCCTTTTTAGGCCTATCAGGCATATCAGCTCAATGTTTACTTTGTTACAAAGATTGGGCTGTTACCACATTTCAAATCATTTAGATTTCTAGAAAAATAGGGGGGAAAAAGAAGAAAAGAGGTGAAAATACAGAACATATGTCACCAGATGATGGGGAGGAAGACCTTGCTTTCTCAGTTCCATGATCATGCAGTCTAGACCATATTGTGTTATAATTGAACTTAAGGTATTGTCCTTTGGACTCTCATATTGGACAGAATTCAGTGGCTCTACTGGATGGCATATTTCAAATGAGTCATTTTTTTCCCAAGGTGGGAAATACTGATGGTTTGGGACAGTGATCTGAGCCAAGAGCTACCTACCTGGATGCCATGTATCACTTAGAACAGAAAGCCAAGACTCCTTGCCTCACATGTTAGTTATTATAACCCATCAAGACCAGTCATGGTGCTTGGTCGGTCCAGCTCTGTGTCCCACCGTATCAACACCCAGAGAGTCTTTCATACGCAAATTTAACCTGACTTGTTTATAATTCAGATTGTAATATTCTCAGTAGTTGCTTTGTACACTATGGTTATTCTTTTTTTTTTTTCCGGTTATTTGTCCTGTTTATTTTTGCAATAGCTTTAGCCTTTAAGAGTTTGCCCATGATGAGGACAGTCATGCTTGTGGAGGAGGCTTTTGAATGTAAAGTTTTGGAGGTGAATTCCTAGCTAACATCCCACTTTCCTGGTACATGTAGTTGGGGACCTGAGTGAGAAATCACCTTGCTGCTTCTTCTGACCTCTTTCTACAGGGCTCTGCATCATTCCATAATTTCAGTTCTTCAGCATGGTCAACATTCACATCTTGAAGTCTTGTATAGGGATTTAGGGTGTAATGAAAAGAAAAACCAGAGTCACAGTGTTCATCCAAACAAATGGATTTTCATATTGCCCTACTTATTTCCACAGCCATGATATATTTGTGATGTCTATCTCAAAAATTATTTGTGGCTTTAGGAGTGTCCCTTTAAAGGAGTTGGATTTTTATACAGGTCCATGGAAGATAAGTTCTGTTAATCAGAATAGGGGAAGGTGAAATGTGCATATCGAGTCATTCAACATTCCTGTAGGTTTCAGCTGTTTTGTTTAGAAATACAGAGATGGGGGCTCCTGGATGGCTCAGTTGGTTGGTTATTCGTCTGACTCTTGGTGTAGGCTCAGGTCATGATCTCGGGTTCTGAGATTGAGCCCTGCACTCAGTTCAGGGTTTGCTGAAGATTCTCTCCTCCTCCCTTTGCTCCTCCCCATGCACGTGTGTGCTCTATCTCTCTAAAATAAATACATCTTTTTTTTTTTTTTAAGAAATACAAGGAAAAACAAACCAAAAAAATCCCTTTTAAGTCAGTAAACAAAACCTTTGTGATGTAACCACAAGAAATTTTATCTGAAAACATAATGGCTGTATATAACTCAGAAGCAGCCTTCAAATAATTTAGTTTAATGTTTTTTCTTGAATAGTACCATTTTAACAGGAAAGACCATTGGGTCCCCTAAACCAGTATTTTAACACTCAACATTCATCTTTGTTACTTAATGTACATCAATTATACACAGAGGAGGCAATGCAGGCTAACTTTGGAGAACTCTAAGTAACACGCGGTCTCTCAAGCCACTCAGCTTTCATAGATGGCTATAAGTAAGTGGAAACCATTAAGCCAGTCAAATATGTATTTCAGAGAGGAAAATGGGCTGACAGTTTTCAATACATGAGCTATTTTAGATTGACATGCTTCTAGCAAAGAGGAATAGTGTTTGAATGAATCATGTATCAGGAATATTCATCCAGTTCTGTAAGCAGAAGTATAGGACTAATGTACAACTGATGAATACTTATCCAGTTGTATAATCAGAAATATAGGATTAATGTAGAAATATAGGACTAATGTAATCACAATATTAAAGCTTTGATAGGCTCCAGTAAGTAGAGTGCAATACAAAAAGAATAATCCATTATCGAAAGAAGTGGGTTGTTGTTTCAAGGTAACACTTGAAAAATTTCCAGATCGTTTCCTGATAGCTTTTTAAGTCTTTATTTTATGTATTTGAGGATTAGAATAGCTCAGTGACTGTTTTCTACATTCTTTTTAGCTAAAGAACTTACAGCTGTGTGTTGAAATAGAGTAATAATAGTGGTGATGACCCTCTACTGAGCTAGTAACTATCCAGTGGGGTTTCTTCTCAAATTGTGCCACATCCACATGTCATCTTCACGACAGCTATGCAGGGACAGCCTCATCGCCTTCTTTTTACAAAGGAGATGTATAATACGCGTCGTGCATCCCTGCTTCGCGTGCGCGCGCGTCGTGTATCCCTGCTTCGCGTGCGCGCATCGTGCATTGCTGCTTCGCGTGCGCACTTATATAACCTAAATTTGTCACAGCCTCTTGGATACAGGATGGTCACATACATAAGGAGGCATATCATATTTTCTGAATGTAGAAAACTAATTTGATTTTTGAAATAAAATTAATTTTGAGAGTAAGATACACTTCAAGTTTTTGGCCATGTTTATTTCATATCCTAGAGAATAAATAGCTTATAAAATTACAATTGAAAGTTTCCCCTTTTATCCTTCTGCAACAACCGATATGAATAAAAATGATGATCTGCTCTTATTTGATGTGTATCCTCAGTGACAGATACAAGCAGATGTCTTTCAGAAAATGCCTTAAAATGCATTTTTAAGACTGGACAGTTTATCCTTAAAGTTAAATAAATCTTACTTGACCGATTTTCTTAGGTCTTTTGTTTTGTTTTTTTTTATGAATGGGCAATATAAATGCCATGATATCAGCATGTGTTTCAAGGAGAAATTGATTGCTTCCACAAATTTGAGTCTAAAATTCTTGGTTTTAACAAATGTTTTATGTTCACCTCAGCATAGCTTTCACATTAATTCTCTCTTTTCAACTCAGTTAGTTAGAAAGAATTTTGTTGATTTGTCTCATATTTTGCCTCTCTCTCCAATGGACAGTTACTAACACTGTTTTACTCTACCTTGGATGTGCTCTTAACAGATCTATTTCCCCCAACAAGGAACACAAGCCTGGGAAACAGAGATAGTTTTGAAGAAGTGGTGGTTTTAACACTTGCTTTTAGATATTTATCATATGTTGAAGTCATTTAAAATTTGAGGGGACTAAATAATCTGAAAGAAAAATCATGATTTAAATGACATGAGTTAAATATTTGAAGTTGGAGAACCCAGGTAATTCCTTTTATTCATTCAACAGATATTTCTGGACCTCCCGCTAGGCAGCAGGCCCTGAGAATAAGAAGCAAAATTCTTGTCCTCATGGAGTTTTTCTAGGTAGCCAGTGAGGAGTGGGGAGCAGGAGGTATGGAGGAAGGAGTGCAGTGTGTGTGTGTGTGTGTGTGTGTAACTTCTTTATATATAATTTATTTATAGGGATATATATCATTAAATATATGTATATATAAATAGTAACATTTAACTTTACATAAAAGCAGTGACCTTTTTTTAGCAAAAAAAAAAAAAGAACTCTTTCATTAAACTTTCTCAAAAGCATAGTTTTAGATTATAAAGTTGGAAATTCTTACTCATCAAAACTCCATATTTTGATCACTTCCAGAAATGAAAATTTTGATGAACAATCACAGTCTTGGTTTGAAAATGGTTCATGTCTTTGCACTACTTGTTTTCTTTATTCATTGCAAGATTATTTGTAGGTGCTCCAGAATCTAAAGGAGAAATCCTCAAGACCATTTTCTGTATCATCCGATTGCACTGAGGGGGCACATAGGGGTGAAAGGGGACAGAATGCTCACACACCATGAGACCCAAAGGGGATAAAATAACACTGAAAAAAGGGAAAGAATTCCAATTTTTTAGTCTGCAGTTGAAGTTGAAGCTCTCTCTGCTGAAGCCTGGAGTAATATGAATGTGTTACACTTGTGTTATGTAATCATGTGAAAGTTCATTATAGAACCAGAGTCACTGATCTGTATATTACTTAGAGCGTAGTATTGAATGTGCACTTAGAGATTGTGATGGAAGGAACAAGCAAAAATATGGATAGACAATTGGATAAACAACAGTCATTCATGTAGCGTGCTGAGCCAGTTTTCAACTGGAAAGTAAGTCAATCATTTTTAGTGATTTTTGGATGCCATATAATGACCTCTGAAGCCCAGAAAATAAATGGATATTAAATTCTGATTACTTAGATTGCAGTGATTGGTAAAGTCACCCATTCTTCTTGGGGGAGATGAAAAACACAACTGCATTCCTTTAAAAATATATTTCTTTTCTTTTCTTGAAGCACGGCTTCATGTTCAAAAACTTACCCACTTTCTAGGTTCTATGACTATATGATGTTGGTGGCATTCCCAAACCAAGATCACTTAACTTTCCTGCCGTTAATGTAAAAATCAGTGCTTGATACAAAATGTGCTACAAAAGATTTTGCAGCCATTCTTCATAGTGGATTTTTTAAATTTAACTTTTTAAAATAACATAAATTAAAAAACCATGCCATCAAAGGATAATGTCTAATAGCTTTTTGGCAATGGGGTAAAACAGGGCTGAGTTAGAGGAACATGAATAGCTTATCAGTGTTAATTTTGCCTTTCCCAGTACTCCACATAGAGTATAACAATAAAGGATTTCTGCCAAAGTAAAAATTGTTGACAAAGTAATTATCATTGAATGCCTGTCCTGTGTACTAACAACCTGGAGGTGTAGTACTCTAATAGTAGAGTAATTACACCCTCATTTCAGTGTCTAATACTCCCAGTGATGGTCTATTAAAATACAGTAAACAAGTTATAGAAATATCAGAGTCTTGGGGCACCTGGGTAGCTCAGTTGGTTAAGCATCCCACTCTCGGTTTTGGCTCAGGTCATGATCTTAGTGTCATGAGATCGAGCCCTGAAATCTGTCTCGGCGTTCAGGCTCAAAGTCTGATTGAGATTCTCTCAACCTCTCCCTCTGCCCCTCCCTCTGCTCATGTGTGTACAAGTTCTCTCTCTCTCTCTCTCTCTCTCTCTCAGATAAATAAAGTATTTTTAAAAAAGAAAAAAGAAAGATATGTCAGAGTCTTCTTTAATTAACTAGAGATACATCTCCAGCTTCCTCAAGGAGAAAGCACATAAGTTGCAAGTCTAAGGCAAGGAAGAACTCATGTATAGAACCAGTTCCAAGGTGTTTATTTCAGTTCTATATAACCTCAGTGGGAAATTCACACAAAGGAGGAAGCAAATAAATGTTAGTTGAACTGAATGATGTCCCTGCTCATCAATTTATTTGAGAGATCAACTACAAGCTTAGACTATATTACAAAAGGTGTTTCTTTATTTTTTTGAACTTTAAAAAGTAACTGGAGCATGGACTTTAACCTCATCCTTTCCTTTATGCTATGGGCTAGGAGAGCCTCAGGGGGCTGTGTAGAGTAAGGAAAAGCCACTTAATTAGTAGAGAGAGCCCTCTCCCTTTGTTCAGATCGTCTTTTGCCTGCTAATGAGAAAGACAACTCAATCACACTGCTAACACTCAGACTTCTGAATTCAGCTGGATACTGAACAAATCTAGTCTTTCCATCTGAGTTCCCTGTCAGCGTTGTTCAGACTTCAAGGGTGACCCCTGAATCAATCATAAAATCAGCTTAGTAGATTGCCAACAGCATTTTTATTTTATTTTTTAAGAGTTTATTTATTTATTTGACAGAGAGAGACACAGTGAGAGAGGGAACACAAGCAGGGGGAGTGGGAGAGAGAGAAGCAGGCCTCCTGCTGAGGAGGAGCCCCGATGTGGGACTCTATCCTGGGACTCTGGGATCATCACCAGAGCTGAAGGCAGATGCTTAATGACTGAGCGACCCAGGCATCCCGCCAACAGCATTTTAACATGAAACACAAGAAAATTAAAAAAAAAAAATGTCAGAGTATCTCTCATCCTTACTTTTTATAAAGCCTTTGTTTCATGCATATTTGTGTGTAGGTGTGTTGGGTCAAAGGGAAAATGTATTTATTATTAGGGGCTACCGTCAAAAAAAAGAAAACCCCCTGTTACTTATCTAATACTTCTCATTCTGCTAAATTCTGTCTTCTTGATTTGTCCTGTTTAATTCATCCATTTTCAGAATCTTCCATTTCAGTAGTTCCTTTATGTCCATGAAGACAGCTCCTTGCTTCCTCAGTATCTCTCTCGTGATAGCTGACACTTAGTTCAGAGATCCCCAGAGTGTTCTCTAAGTGTCATTTGAAGCCATGAGTTAATGGCATTCTAACAGCAATTTTGTAAGTCCAAATTTGAATTTAGTTTTTTATCCCGGTCTTTCTCTTCCCCTAATCCCTGTTATGACCACTGGTAATCACTATCATGTAGTTGCCCAGCGGACTTTCTGAGTTGTTTTCCTGGTTCCCTTGCCTCTGTAACCAAAGTGAGTGATCAATCCAGACAATCCTATTAGCTAATATCCTTTAAAACAATCCTATTCTTGGGGCACCTGGATAGCTCTGTCAGTTAAGTATCCGACTCTTGATTTCAGCTCAGATCATGATCCCAGATCAGCCCACCATCCATCTCCACACTGGGCGAGAAACCTGCTTAGGATTCTCTCTCTCTCCCTCTTCTTCTGCCCCCCAACCCCCTGTGCACATGTATTCTCCCTCTCTTTTATTTTTTTTTTTTTTCCTCAAAGATTTTATTCATTTATTTGCCAGAGAGAAACACAGCCAGAGGGGGAACACAAGCAGAGGGACTGAAAGAGGGAGAAGCAGGCTTCCCGTTGAGCAGGAAGCCCGATGTGGGGCTCAATCCCCAGTCTCCAGGATCATGACCTGAGCTGAAAGCAGTCGCTTAACCAACTGAGCCACCCAGGCGCCCCTCTCCCTCTCTTTTAAAACCAAACGGAACCAATCCTATTCTTTACCCTGCCGTGCCTGCTCTTGACTCCAGCATTACTCCTTTCTGGTAGGTCGTCTCTCTTGCTGTTGGAATCCTTCCTAACACAGAGATATGGATATTTTACTCTTTGTGTTAACATTTCCCATAACCACACTCCCTTGATCTTGAGATTAAAATCCAGACACATTCAGTGAGAAGAAGAGGACCTCCAGGATATCTTACTTCAGGAAATTTTCTAAACATTTCCAACCGTACCCACTCAAATAACTAACATTCCAATGTGGGTCCGTATTCTGAACCGTTAGCCACATTACGATCTTTTTACTGGGCCATTAGACTAACCTATGTTCTCTTCTTCGCCTAGAATACTTTCACCTTCTGTTATGCCTCTAAAATGCCTACAATGCATTAGCATGTCGGTCCAAGTTTTTTGCCTCATGTAAGAATTCTGAGTCCCCTGAGTCAGCTTCTCTGCCATTACTTACTAAGTATTTATGGAACTGAAATCCTTCATTGTCTGTGTGTTCAGCATCTTGTCCCTAACTGGGCTCTGAGCTTCTCTGGCATATGTATTGCCAGTTCCCCTTTGTCATCCGAGATAGAACCCATCGCAGTGCTGAGCATTGGAAGATGCTCTGTCCATATAGGCTATGAATTCTTGGGCCAGAAACATCGCCAGAACTCTCCTACTGATATGGCCTTCCTTATCCTCTTACTCCCACTGTACCATTGGGGTAGTTCTTGTTACACTCCTAAGGATGACACCTAATGATACTCACAATAACCATTCTCCATCACTTTATCTAAATCTGTGAGCTTTATAATCTATGAAAATGTTGTGTAAGTGAAGTAATATATCTCCGTTATTCACAGTCCATTGATAACCAGTTGATATTCTGGACCTGGGTTGAGATCATTTTAACATGAATGTGTTTATGTTCCTACGGTATATTTCCTAAAGATATGCTCCAACATGGACACAAATATTTATTTAAAACTAGCATTTAAAATCAGATCTTGGGGGGCACCTGGGTGACTCAGTCGGTTCAGTATTTGCCTTCAGCTCAGGTCATGATCTCAGGGTCCTGGAGTCGAGCCCCACGTGGCTTGTTCAGAAGCCCCTTGTTCAGAAGGGACTTGCTTCTTGCTCTCCGTCTACACCTCCCCACCTCTGTGCTCGTGCACTCCCTATCTCTTGCTCAATTTCTCTCATGAATAAATAAATAAAAACTTAAAAAAAATTTTTAAGGAAATAAAATCCGCTCTTGGGGTTCAGCTTAACCTTGACCCTGACGTTGACCTTGAACACTGTAATACAACACATTTTCCCCAATTGCTTGACTATAATCAAAAGTTTTTAGTTGAATGCAACAACTGACAGTTTGACCACTGCATCAGATTTTAACATCAAATTCAGAGGGGGTGAGTTTTCTAAGTATAAGATTTTCTTCCTAAGATTTCAAGGATAGTTAGGAAGATTTGAAGAGACATAGTGCCTGGTTTAATTTGATGAAGAAGACATTCCTGTTGCAGGAAGCTGACCAACATTTCTTGTGCCTGAGTTGATGACGTCGTTACATTTCACTGGATGGCCATGACAGCATATGTTTAATAAGGGAAAACATTGCATTGATTTTATCATTGTAGATATATATATAACACTATTCCAATGACTGTGATGTGCCTTACCCTTATTTTTCTCCTTATTGTCATTGCAGAGCTCAGTTCTTAAACTATTGATCATTTTCAGTGTATCATCGAAATTGACCATTAAGGGGAAACAAAACATTTCTTGGCCCCTTTTTTTTTGAATAAACAGCAATGGATGTCATATTGCATTTTTCCAAGTGAATTTAACAGTGATGCATAAACTAACTATATACCATTATTCATAAGAAAAGGTACAAATAGTGAAGTATAATAACTTGGTTTTTTTGTTGTTGTTGTTTTTTAAGATTTTATTTATTTGACAGAGAGAAACACAGCCAGAGAGGGAACACAAGCAGAGGGAGTGAGAGAGGGAGAAGCAGGCAGGAAGCCCAGCAGGAAGCCCAATGTGGGACTTGATCCTGGGTCTCCGGGATCATGACCTGAGCCAAAGGCAGTTGCTTAACCAACTGAGCCACTCAGGCGCCCCAAGTATAATAACTTGTATGCAAAAATTCTCTGGGAACAAAAATGTATGTATGGAAAGAACAGGGAAAAAAATTAAGAAATGTTTTGTGTTGTAAACAAGTTAAACATACCTTTATACAGCAGCATTTATGAGAAAATATATCAATATCTCTACCTCTGTTAATAAATCTTCAGTAATGTTAGGAAGGGAAATACCTTTAGTGTTTTTGCTCATTCTATCTTTAATATATTTTGCTGTGTTATAGTAACTCAGAGTCTAACTGGTGTTTTTATGGTCATTAATGTTTCCATTTTATTTATCTATCTATCTATCCATCCATCTATCTATTTATTTATTTTCAGTGTTCCAAGATTCATTGTTTATGCCCCACACCCAGTGCTCCATGCAATACGTGCCCTCACTACCCAGCACCAGGCTCACCCATCCCCCCTCCCCTCCATGACCCTCAGTTTGTTTCTGAATCCAAAATTTCTTATGTTTCATTTCTCTCCCCGATTTACCCTACTTCCTATTTCTTTTCCTTCTCCTACTGCCCTCTATAGTACTCCTTATGCACCACAAGTAAGTGAAACCATGCGATACTTGACTCTCTCTGCTTGGCTTATTTCACTCAGCATAATCTCTTCCAATCCGGTCCATGTTGCTACTAAAGTTGGGTATTCATCCTTTCTGATGGAGGCATAATACTCCATTGTATATATGGACCATATCTTCTTTATCCACTCATCTGTTGAAGGGCACCTTGGCTCTTTCCACAGTTTGGTGGTTGTGGCCATTGCTGCAATGAACATTGGGGTACATATGCCCTTCTTTTCACTACATCTGTATCTTTGGGGTAAATACCCAGTATTGCATTTGCAGGGTCATAGGGTTGCTCTATTTTTAATTTTTTAAGGAATCTCCACACTATTTTCCAAAACAGCTGCACCAACTTGCATTTCCACCAACAGTGTAAGAGAGTTCCCCTTTCTCCGAAGCCTCTCCAACACTTGTTGTTTCCTGACTTGTTAATTTTGGCCATTCTGACTGGTGTAAGGT
>PITA01032384.1:0-13988 GCA_004023965.1 Spilogale gracilis
TGCTAAATTTTTAATGATCAGATTTCCTCCATTTTGCTACGAAGGCCCCACTGGAGTTACCAAACTCATCTACTGTTTAAAACCAGGCCCAGAGGCACCTGGGTGGCTCAGTCCGTTAAGATTCTGACTCTTAATTTCATCTCAGGTCATATCTCAGGATCATCTCCCTCTTCCTCTGCCCCTCCCCCTGCTCTCGCTCTCTCTCTCTCTCATTCTCATAAATAAATAAACTTTTTAAATTTTTATTTTACAAAGTGAGTGAGAGACAAAGCATGAGCAGGGAGGAGGAAGCAGAGGGAGAGGGAGAAGCAGACTTCCTGTTAAGTAGGGAGTGCATCCCACAGAACCTGGGGACCATGACCTGAGCCAAAGGTAGATGCTTAACTGACTGAGCCACCCAGGTGTCCCTAAATATATAAATATTAAAAGAAAAGAAAAGAAATAGAGCCAAAGGTGTTCTTGATTCCTTTCTATATGGCTCACCTCCCAGAGAATCATGATGGGAAGAAGACAGATGTGCATCTAGAGATCGCCCGATTCCCTCGGCATACAGGGATACACTGGTTAAACATATTGGCTTTGCAGTGAAGCTCACCCTGGTTTGAACCCTATCTCTGTGTGACCATGAGCCCCTCAGCTCCCAGACACAGGAAACAGAGGTAACCACAGAAGTTAATTCTCAGAGTTACTGGGAGAATAAATAGTACTGTCAGAAAAGTTACAGAGCATAGAAAATGGCCTTACCAATCAATTTTTTCTGGCAATATTATCATTCTATTCTTGTAACTATCACTATTTTTGTATTGTGATCATACTATTACCATTATATCTTTATTCTCATTGGGATGTAGAATAAAGCAGAGTTCAAGACAAATTCAAGCAAATTCAACAAATTCAAGATAAGTTCAAGTCTTCTTTTGCATTTCCGTATGCTGGAATCATACTGCCAGAATTAGAAGCCCAGCTCTGACACTCTGTTTAGCCCCTCTGTGCCTTGATTCCTTCACCATTAATGCAGAGATGAAATTAGGACCACGGTAGAGTTAAAAACAAGAAGCGAATGGGAATGAACAAAAACTTGGAAGAGTACCTGGCGTAGAACAAGTACTATTTAGTGTTTGTATCATTAGTAAATAATAACTATGATTGAATGGGGTGGCTCAGTGGATTAACTGGCTGCCTTCTGCCCAGGTCCTGATCCAGGGGTCTTGGGATTGAGCCCCAGGTCAGACTCCCTGCTCATGAAGGAGTCTGTTTCTCCCTCTCCCCTGCTCTTCCCTTCCCTCCCACACATGCTCTCTCCAACTCTCTCTCTCAAATAAATAAAATCTTTAAAATAATAATAATAGTAATAATAATAATAATAATAATAATATGATTGGTTATTGATGCCAAAACTGAGGTTCCACTGGGTCAAGTGACTTGGGAAAGCCCAGAGTTGACACTCAAACCCACTACTCATCATCTTCACTTACTCTGAAGGCTTATAAAATAGCAGAAATGGGACCTTTGAAATAAATTAAGCAGCCATGTATATTCACATAGCATGTTTCTTTCTGTTACTGCTATTCTATCAAATTTACATTTGTATTCAGAAGGCTCAAAAAGATGAAGTGCAAAATGAGGACAATTTTGAGAAAAAGAAAATCAAGACACTCAGAGACTTTGGAATTTATTTTTTTATTTTATTTTTTGTTTGTTTGTTTTTTAGATTTTATTTTATTTATTTGACAGAGAGAAAGAGAGCCAGAGCCAGAGAGGGAACACAGCAAGGGGAGTGAGAGAGGGAGAAGCAGGCTTCCTATGGAGCAGGCAGCCAGATGTGGGGCTCGAATCCGGGTCTCCGGGATCATGACCGGAGCCGAAGGCATTCCCTTAACCAACTGAGCCACCCAGGCGCCCCAACTTCGGGATTTATTAAAAACTAACACAGAAGACAAGGGCTCTCTTCCTCCACTTCTACTTCCGCCAGTCTCCAAGTCAGTGATCTTCTCAACAAGCCCAGATGACTCCCTGTGGCCTGCAGGATGAAGTCAAAAATCCTTGGTGTGACACTCAAGGCCTTTCACAGTTTGGCACCAGCCTGACTATCTAGCCTGTGCTTCCACATCTCTGGGCAGCTCCTGTGTGTGGGGTGTGCGCGCACGTGTGTGTGTGTGTGTGTGTGTGTGTGTGTGTGTGGTGTGTGTGTGTGTGTGTGTGTGTGTGTGGAGAGAGAGAGAGAGAGAGAGAGAGAGAGAGAGAGAGAGAGAGACTATTCACATTTCCCCAAGCCCCTCCCTGCATCTTCTAACACCCTTGCCTTTTCTCTGGGTGCCTCCATCCACCTCCCTCTTGTGCTACCCAGAATCCCAGAGTCCCTTACAGGCAGTAGAAGTGTTGGCTTTTCCTCAAACTCTCATTCAAATTCAAGCATGTCTTCTTTTGCATTTCCATATGCTTTGCTTACACAAAAACAGTAAAGCTTGCTTCACTAGCCTCCCCCTGCTGATGATTTGCATTCTGCTTTTCTCTGAGGGTCAGAGCAGAAGCATCTGTCTAGTGATTGCAAGGTCTCTCAAACTCCTGGAATCACAGGAACTTGGCATTGAGTCTAGGGGACATAACATCATTGACTCCATCATTTCATTGATGTTGAACACTCAGTTTTCTACTTTTTTTCGTTTTCATAAGTGATGCTGCAATAACAACATAATGAATTGTCTAGTTATGACTTTTGCAAATCTCTTGGAGACTTTTTAAAAATTAATTTGTGCAAGCTCTTTGTCATTATCCCGGGCTGTGTCTTACCTTTCCAGGTGGTCATTTGTTTGATGGATTTGTTCTGCCAAAGCATAATGCTTCATATGAAATAACTTCTCTCTCAGAGTATGTCCTCCTGTCTCATACATGCATAGAAAAGTGTTGCTTGGTTCTTTTCTTTCTTTCTTTCTTTCTTTTTTTCTTTCTTTCTTTCTTTCTTTCTTTCTACTGGTATGGTAAAATGTAATAAAATAATGGTGATATGCTTTGAAATGTCATAAACAATTATACCAAAGAAGATAATGTTAATCATTTGAGGTAGCAAACCATTTTAATTTCTTTTCTTTTTTTTTTTCCAGTTTATTTTATTTTTAGCTGTAGGGAAAAGACCATATGCCTTCCAATGTTGCTGTTGTTGTTATTTTTTCTCCTCGTTGGCTTCTTAAAAGAAATTTTTCTTGAAAAATAGGTCAAGTGAATGGGGGGGTTGTCTTTGCTCTTGAGAAAATTGTATCAATATATATATATTTAAAAACTTAAATGTCCAAGTTATCTTTCTTAATATTTCCTCAGTAATATCTCACTGTTCCCATTTCATTGTAGCTTACAGAGTGTATAACATAAAATGGAAATATCTGTTTATGAGTCATTTATTTATAGTCTCATCGTTTTTAGTGAAACCTTTGAATCTAGGCCACACAATAGTTTTGTAGAGAAATCACTTTGTATTCCTTGAGGAAAATGCTTTGTTAAAACCTATTCAGACATGTTTTCAGAAGCTAAATACTAGAAAATTAAAAATAGGTTTTTTCTAAAAATGTAATCTGTGCCAGAGGCCAGAATGCATAGCATCAAGAAAATTTTAGGCTGTTAGTGAATATTCTAGTGACATTTAGATTAATCAAGTTACCAGAAAGAGGAAGATAACAATGAAACAATACTGGAGGAGAGGAGAAAAGAAATAGAAGCTAGCTTCTAAGAAACAGCTACTAAGGAAAAGAAACATCAAAAATGTCAAGGAGAGAGAGAAAACAAAATCTAGAAACTTAAAGCAAAAATGGTCTTTCCCTTCATGGTTGTACATAGAAAGTTCTCAGGTTTCTTTTGTTCAAGAAGAACCAAGTAAATTATAAATAAAAAGTATCTGAGAGCAACAAAAACCTAGACATGATAACCAGAAGGTATAAAACTTCATCTAAACCAAAGAAAAACATTGTATAGCCAGCGAAGTTTATTCAATCCTGTGGGAAAACAAATCGAAAAAAACCAGTATTTACCAGATTTAACCACTGGTAAAATGGGTCTTTTATTGCACCTAAGTTCCTTTATTTCTTTATATCAAACTCCAGTTTTGGAGTTTTATATTTTGGAGTATTATATTTTGAAAAATATAATAAAATAATAACTGCAGCCAAGGTCATGCTGCTATTTTAACAAAATACTGTTTTACAATCAACAATAAATAAGAATGCATGCTGTGGGGCACCTGGGGGGCTCAGTCATTAAGAGTCTGCCTTCAGCTCAGGTCATGATCTTGGGGTCCTGGGATCCAGCCCCTCGTCTGGGCTCCCTGCTCAGTGGAAAACGGGCTTCTCCATCTCCCAAATAAATAAATAAAATCTTTAAAAATAAACTAAAGAAGTAAATAAATAAAAATAAAAATGCATGCTATAATTTTGACTCAACTAATTGTGCCTGCCTAAATAAGTATCAGAACTTAATACTTAATCTGGCAGCAGCATCCACAAGATATTAGTTGGCTACATTGCTAGATTAGGAAGAAATACATACTAATTTGTTAGCTAAGCCCATTTGAACCAATGACAAAATAACAATTATTAAAATTTCCAGAAACTATTTGCTTCAGTGGGCCTTATTTGTATTCCATTTCTACATGAAAAACAACAACAACAACAAAACAAAAAAACAGCTTTTTTTTTTTAAGATTGAGAGAAACACAGCGAGAGAGGGAACAGAAGCAGGGGTAGTGAGAGAGGGAGAAGGGGAGAAGCGGGCTTCTCATCCAGCAGGGAGCCTGATTCAGGACTTAATCCTGGGATCATGACCTGAGCTGAAGGCAGCTGCTTAAGGACTGAGTCGCCCAGGTGCCCTGAAAAACAGCTTCTTAAAGACCATTTGTGTATATATATACCTGCTGAAACGTCCATCCTCATTAGACAAAGATCTAACCAATTCTAAGTTTCTAACCAGAAAATGTAAGAGACCAAGTATGTACCATCAGGTGAAACCACACAAATAGAATCTCTAGTCCACATTCCCTTAGACATATGTCACATGACACTGACTTGGCATGGCAGATACCCTTATGTTCATTTGATATGAAAAATGATTTGATATGCAATAGGCTGATTTTACTGGTCCACATCTCTTCATCCATGCAGAATCCCCATTGAAGTGAAGAACCCTTCTGTTTACCATTGAAGTTTATCATCATTCTGTTTATCATAATGAAGTCAATGGGAGCTCTGTGCACACAAGGAATGAAGCAGCCAGCAAAACCGAGCCCTAAATACTAGAAATCTGGAGAGAGGCCAATGATGCACTGGCATGAAAACGGAATTGCCATCTTGCCTTTACAGCTGGTCTCTTGAAATGCAATGGGAGCATGTCAGAGGATGGATGCAGAAATGGTGCCTGTGCATGGCACTCAGGCTCTGGGCAAACAGAATCCTGGAGCTGGAGAGACTTCCATGTGCTGCTGGATCCGTGGGTTCATTTCCATCCACCCGTTATGAAACTAATTAATCGAAGGGAAAAAGAACACGAAGCAGAGCTATCTTGGAAGTTAAAAAACAAAACAAAACAGTGCATCTCGTAATGAAATGGTAAGTTCAATAATTCAAAAGGAAACAGTGGCTGGAGAGACAATCTTCGCCACATTACATCATGGCGTCCCCTCCAACCCACCCACACCCACCACAAACCCTCATTTTCTGAAGGGCAAGATTGTCTCAAGGTCTTATCGGCACTAACTGTATTACCAAAGCACAGAGAATACAATCAGATCTCTCCCCTTCATAATGTAGATGTTGTCTTTTTAAAGCAAGCTCGATTATATTCTGAATAGGTCAGTCTGTGTGCCTGACATTTCTCCTCAGTTTCCTGTGACCTTTTAATAAGAATGACTTGGTTTTGCACTCAGAAAATGGAACTGTCCCTTTTCAATCAGTGAATATGAGAAGCACAGTTTGAACATATCACATTTTCTGTACGGCATTATTACTCATACGACAACAAAGTAAATGAAACCCTATCTTTCTTTAAAAACATGTGTCCTATTTGGCTTTAATTTTACCTTCTTCTGCTGAACGTTCACATACATTTGTAAATATTTAAACAAACGTGCAGTCACATTTGCTCAGGGAAAGTAACAAATTAATAAAGTCTGTGTTGAACAAATCTTACTTTTATAATGTATGCTTAACAGATGTCATCTTTGAATAGCGTTGCAAAGAATTATTAATATGGACCTTCCATGGTTACAGAGAGACAATTATCAACAGTAATCCAATTTCTAAAATTGCGGAAATGTTCCTCTTTATTAGGTTTTTGCAACAAAGAAATCACCCAGACAGATCATCAGGACCTGGATATACATGAGAATGGGCTCCACCCCACCACTGAAAGCTGGGACCGCAGTGTGTCAAGGGCAGCTCTTCCAGTAGGTGCAACTCACAGTGGGTATCCATTATGCATGACCCTGGGAACACAGGGTTAGATCCTCCACTGAACACACATGTGCTGCAAGGGAGTGAAAACAATCATATCTCCATAGCTGGACTGGTTTCCTGGTGTAGAAACTGCATGGGACCCCTCAGAGGAAGATAAACACAGGGATAGTACTGGGTGATTGAGTGGCGAGCACCGGCCGTAACAGGTTACCTGCGAAGCTGAACTGGGAAGGAAACCCAAATAGGTATTTAGCACTCATGGTGGCAAGATACGTGTGAGGCGCTGGGTTCTCCTTTTGAAGATTCTATAAGATGACCCCTGTCCTTGTGGAGGCAGAAGGATGAGCAGACAACCAGCAAGTAAAGACAATAACGACAAGGTCTTTGCTAGTTGGGGTCCACGATCTGCAGAACCTAACTAGAATGGGCTAGTGCAGAAAAATGATTTAAATCAGGAGTTGGCAAACTTTTTCTATAAAGGGCAAGAGAGTAAAAATTGGGGGCCTTGCAGACCACTTTTGATCTCTGCTACATATTTTTGTTTCCTTTTAAGAGAATATTTTTTACTTAGTTCAAGTGTCTTACAAAAGCAAGATGAAGGCTAAAACCTACCTGTTGACTATAGTTTGTAACCTGTGATGGCATAAGAGGAAGGCAGGAGCTCAAGAACTATTAAGCATAAAGGCTCAGGTGGAAAATAAAGTCAGTATAGAGGCAACCTCCAGAGGGGGAGGCTGGGCCTCTGCACTGGGCTCAGCATCTGTGGTGAGAATTAACCCATCCATATTCTGTAAGTAGTAGGAAGCCACCAAAGAGTTTTGAGCGAGGGAGATGATATGATCCAACTCATATTTTTAAAATGGCCAGTCTGTGTGCCCAGTAGAAAATTTGTATCTGTTTTGTGGCAGATTGGCACCAGTAGCCTGAAGAGAAGGAATCAGAAGGAAAAGGGAGTGAGCAGGAAGGATGGGCAGTGGGGGATGGAAAGGATGACAAGAGGAGAACTCCTGTTTCTCCGTCCCTTCACCTGGCTCTTTAGGGACCAGAAAAGCTGCTTATGCTGAGGTGAAGGGCATTTTCTATCAGGCTGCATCTAAGGCTCAGTGGATTGGGCTACTGCTTCTGGGCATCACTTTTCCTTCTTTTGAACTTCCAGGAGCCCAATGTTTCATTAAAAAATACTCACTATTCAATGTGGTTGTTCAAACATCAATATTTTTTAAAGCATGAATGTATGTGTCTATTAGGAGTAAATCTGTATAGATATATAGTACCAAATGAGTACAAGGGAAAAGCTTAAGAGATAATTGGTATCTTCCTTTTTCCTACTCTTTCTTCACGTCTCCTTTAAAGGCGACCAAACTTGATTAGACTTGTCTGGACACAGAGGAAGCAGAAATCAATTGTTTACTCTCTCCAGGATATGACTCACTGTTTCCACCACCACGTTCCCTGCCTTGCCTGCAGGACTTCTTAGCACACTGCTGCCAAAGACTTCTGTCCTATAAAATTGAGCACAGGACTCACCTTTTCATGAAGCCTTTCCAGAAGACAAGAAGCACTGGCCTGCTGTAATTCAGGGTCTTGCTCTTACATTTCTACTCCCATTTTTAGCCAGGGGCACTAATGTAGTCTTCAGAGATGTTTCCTTTTCTTTATGAGGTTGCCCCTGAAAAAGTTATGAAAAATAGGAGCAGCCTTTTAACAGACACTACTGATGTGATATCAACTCAAATCTTATAAAGGGGGAACTTTCTCCAAACATGTCCCCTATCACCTCTCAAGGGCATAGAAAATTCTCACCACTGTGAGTTTAAGTCAACAGTATTCAGTGTCTTACATAGGATCCTATTCTCCTTAAAGGCTCTATAAAAAGAAATAGCTAGACATGGTCAAATCCATCCGGTACATCCTGCCTACTATCTTTCTTCTTTGGAAGCTAATAAAGCAGATTAGCGCATTAAAGACTCCTACGCCACCCCATTAAACTTTATTTGACCAACTGTTTCCACAATTCTTTGACCACAAGACCCACTGTTGTTCTACACCATACCAGTTCCTCAAAACACTTTAGAAGGTACAAAGTTCAGGCATTGCCCTAAGCAGGCCTGGGCTGGTGTGGCATGGAGGAAGAGGAAACAGAGGTCATCCGGGTGGCATGGCCTGTGCCAAATTAGCTCCTCGAACTAAGAAGATAGCTCTGAGTTGGGCATGGGAGGAGGAAGACAGCATGATTTACTTTGCGTCTTTTCCCAGGAAGGGCCAGCAAGCAGCATCGAATGGTGACGTGTGGCCCTTTGAGTGGACAGGTAACACTGAATCTACAGAACAGCATTGGTATTACGAGATTAAGCAAAAGGCTATGCCTAAGTTAACTGTAACCACTAACTTCTAGGTATGGTTGGGAAGAATGACTGTACCTCAGATCAAGACAACTAAGTCAGAGAGCTTGGTGTCTTTGCCTCAGGATCTGGTTAAATCCAGGCCTTTCCCCTTTCCAGCTGTATAAATTGTCCTTTAGGCCTTGTTTTTTGTGGAGTGGAATTAATAATACTAATATAGGAAAGTATAAAATGAGTCAATTTTTTTTTAAATTAATGAATGTACAGTCTAACAAACAGGATAAGCTACATAACATCTGATAGAACATCTTGATGGACATCCCTAAACTCAGAGTTTATCACTTTTCATCTCAGATTTAATTTTCCCTAGGGCAAACTCCAGTCAAGTATTAATATCCAACATTATGTCCTAGTCCAACCATGCCTTTATCCCAAACCTCTTATTTTTGTAATGACAGAAAAAATATCTAACAATACACATTTCTTCAGAAATAAATGGCAATTTCTGATGGAATTTAAAAAGAAGAACTTCTGGTCCAATGATACACGGGCACGTAATGGCTTAATTTCAAAGTTATTTATAGATTTCGTAAATGTAAATCTTTTTCACTAGGCACATCTCCTATTTTGTTTTGTTTTGTTTTATATTTACTTCATCAGTAAGGAAGGGATGATGCTTTTTATATGTAAAGTCAGACTTAAGATAGAAAGTGACTCAATTGAGCAATGAAGAGATGAAATGCCTGGTGGATAGTCATCAGAATGCTGCAGCTGCCCAAAATACACTGAAAAATCAGCTGTGCTTACAGTCTCTAATTCTGGTAGTGAAATGTTTTTGGCCCAGATAACATAGTATTTGCTACACAAAAGCAAATCAAAACACATCTCCCATGTAAACGCCACTAAGGAAGGCAAATTATATGGAGGTGTTTGTACATGTGTCTAACTACAGGCAGCTTTAGTTGAAAAGAATCTCATTATCTCAGGTTTATCATATATGTGCATATAAGTAGAAGGAAGACAAATTCAAACTAGGCATCAGCTAGTAGGACTGTCAGGGCCAATCTAAGTTCTTTAATTGAGGTATTACATATTAGCTTTAATACTCTGACACACATACTTCAAACATAGCTCTCTAGTCAAGAGAGGATCAGGCTACTGAGATTTTTATGCTCACAATTTATTAAAAATTAAATAACCTCCAAACAAATGCAACAAAAATTGCAGTAAACTTAAATGTTGCATTTAACAAGTCAATATTTTAACATAAAAAGGTAATGAAATATAAATGTGCTTTTCACATGATATTCATAGAATGTATTAAAAATATATTATAACTTACAAAGAGTGTGGTCTAGTAAGGGAACAGAAGCATCAAGCTCTATGATTAGCATTCTCTTTCATTTCTGTTAGAATTTCTCTGCAGTAGTGTATTTAATATCAAATATCTAAGCTTAAGACCCTGGTGAACAGAGGGTCAGACAATGTCCTCTGACTATTACCTGCCAAAGATAAGCTAGCCTTTCAACAAGACTTTTCTGTGTATTCATAATGACCTAAAGAAGAGACATAACTATGTACATCAAATTCCATTGTTGCAATCAATATTAGATATTACCTAATTCAATATTATTTAATGACAGATAGAAAAACTAAGACTCAAACAGACTAAGTAATTTGTATATAGACACAGAGCTTATAAAAGCTGGATAAAACTAAACCTATGTCCTTAGAGCCTATTTCCAAAATATTATTACTATATCTAATTTTAAAACACAAACTGAGAACCCAGATCTATTTCAACATCAAGAAAAAAAATGAGAAAAAAATCAATTTGATAATAAATTACCAGGAGAATTTAATAAATTATTAATATTGAATATAGAATTAGCTGTACATCTACATTTAATCACAAAGGAGACCTATTTTATGTTATTCTCATCAAAAAACTAGGTAAACAAATATAATAAAGTAAGAGAAAAAGATATACCCAACACTTTCTAGCAAATGTGTAGAAGTCATACAAAAAAGGAGTAATACTTAACTTTGGGAAAGAACATAGTCAGACATTAAAATAATGGAAAATAAGTTTTACTTTTCATTTTATTTTTGTTCTGTTTGGTTTTCATGAATATGTGTTTCTCCTAATTTTATTTTCCATAAAATATCTAGGCTCTCTATTTTTATATAAGGAAGTTAATACCCTACAAATGAGTATGCTTTCTTTGCAAAGAACTATGGAAATTCACCCCTAAATTTACCATATACTAGGTGCTGCAAAACGAAAACCTCAGTAAACATAAAAACCAGAACTCATATGGCCATATTTTCTGACCCTAATGAAATAAATCTAATCAAAAGTCTATTTAACAACAAACAAAAACTCATGTTGCCAACCTAGATGTAGTAACAGGAACTAGACATGTAGCTCCAGCTGAAACACCCAAACAACTGGACAAGATATATGAATACTTTTTAAAACACAGAACATCAGGCAACAGGGGCGCCTGGGTGGCTCAGCGGGTTAAAGCCTCTGCCTTCAGCTCAGGTCATGATCTCAGGGTCCTGGGATCGAGGCCCGAGTCAGGCTCTCTGCTCAGCAGGGAGCCTGTTTCCTCTGCTCTCTGCCTGCCTCTGCCTACCTGTGATCTCTCTCTCTCTCTGTCAAATTAATAAATAAATAATCTTAAAAAAAAAAAAAAAAGAACACCAGGCAACAAAGAACAGTGATCCCCGAGATATGGAAATACACAACATGAGCCACATGATTGTCCATGGCTTACTTCCTTGAGAGAATTTCCAGACAATAGCACAGGCAGGTATAATCCAGGTGAAATCCAGTGTACTCCTTGAGATGAGACAGAGCTGAAGTCCAGAAAGATCAAGTTAGAGCTATCAGGACAAAGTACAGGAAAGATGCTGCAAACAGAAATATCCAGAGATTCCTGTTAACTAATGATCAGTAGTAGTGGTCCTCCTTCATGACTGATCAGTGCAGGTATTATCAAACTACCTGACTAGAGAAAGAACCACCTGGAAAAAATTAGAGGAAATAGTACCCAGCAGCTTTCACATAGCACAGAGAGTAATGTCTGTACCTACTAACCAAATTAAAAAACTCTTAATATCTGGAGCATTGGATAATGTACACATGACATTCTCACATCAGGAATGGAAATTAATTGGTTCTAGTCTAAGCACTTCACTGGACCCAACGAATCTTCAGAGCCTGAAAGGATCAAACTACTTCTAAGTAACATTGACTGCGAAACAAGCACAGGAATATTTATAAGAGGTCTAAAATTTTCACTATTCAAAAAAGCAAAATTCACAATGCTGGCATCCAAAGTAAAGTGAGCAGGCACACAGACAGGGAGGAAAATATGACATATAATGAAAAGAAAAATTAAATAATTAAAAGCAACAAAAGAGTTGCATAAGCAATATAAAATGAAATGCAAAGATTTAGAAAAAGAATTTAATGAGCTGGGGGACAACTGTAAGTGGCATAATACATTTGTAATTAGAGTTCTAATAAAGAAGAAAGAAAGTAGTTTACAGAAAAATTCCTTGAAAAAATAATAGGTGGGAATTTTCTAAATTTAATGGTAGCTATTAAACTGCAGATATTAGAAAAATCAATGGATCCAAGCACAAGAAACATGAAGAAAACACCAAGTCAGCTCATAACCAAATTCCTGGAAACCAGCAATAAAAAGAAAATCTTAAAATTCAGGGAGACAAAAGTTTACAAAAGAAGATGAGAATGGCAGAATTCTTATCAGAAATGATGTAAGTAAGAAAATACTGGAGCTACAACATTAGAATAATAAAAGAAAAAGCTTTCAACTTGTAATTCTATACCCAACAAAACATGTTTCCACAGCAAAGGCAAAATAAGAATTTTCAGAGCAAACTTCTACTCCTAGAAATATTTAAATCATTCAAAATGAAGGAAAGGTATATCAGATGAAAAATGCATTTACCAGAAAGAATGGAAGACATCATAAGTAATACTACTTGGATAAAATACATAAAACTTTTCTTTAAATAAGCCAATTTTTTAGAACAATTGATTTCTTATACAAAAATAATGACAATGTAGTATAAAGTTGAAACATATGGGAAAGTATAGGGTCTGACAGTCATAGCACAAAATCCTAGAGGAGAGTGCAACACTCTTGTACCATATGTGATGTGTTAAATAATATTTGAAAACAGAGCATGTGAAAACACCTGAGTGGCTCAGTTGGTTAAGCATCTGCCTTTGAATCAAGTCATGACCATAGGGTCTCAGGATAGAGTCCTGCATCAGGCTCCCTGCTCAGAGGGGAGCCTGCTTCTCCCTCTGCCTGCCACTCCCTCTGCTTTGCTCTCTCTCTGACAAATAAATAAATAAAATATTTTTTAAAAAAAGTAGGGCACCTGAGTGGTTCAGAGCGTTAAGCCTCTGCCTTCAGCTCAGGTCATAATCTCAGGGTCCTGGGATTGAGGCCCACATGGGCTCTCTGCTCAGCAGGGACCTGCTTCCTCCTTTCTCTCTGCCTGCCTCTCTGCCTACTTGTGATCTCTCTCTCTCTGTCAAATAAATAAATAAATAATCTTTAAAAATATTTTAAAAAATAAAATAAAATAAAAATAAAAAAAGAAAGTAGAGCATGTGAGATTAAGGATGCATATTATAAACTCTAAAGCAGCTATTATAATAATTAGAAAATTAGATATGGCTAAGAGACTGACAAAAGAATGTAGCAGAAGTCATAAAAATCATAAAAACACTCAATCCATAAGAAAATAAAAATAAGGGAAAAGTAAGCAAAGAATAAATGGAACAGTAGAAATAAATAGCAGGATATTTAGACTTGAACCCAACCATATCAGTACTTACATAAATTGAAATGATCTAAACCAGCTAATTCAAGGGCAATGTCATATTGGGTAGAAAAAGTAAGACTCAACTATATGTGACATAAAAAAAGGCACACTCATAAGCCAGAACCACCTTATGGCAAGCCTTGAAGATAAATTGAAGAACTTGTTCAATGGTAATTATGATTAGAACATGAAAATGCATTTTATCTATTGAATTGGCAGAGATTAAGAAAACTGATACTGCTTCCTGTCAATGAAGCTACAGGGAAGCAAACCTTCTCATAGCCAGAAGAAACATAAATTCATAAAACTTCTTGGTGAGTCACTTGATGTCATATAT
>PITA01032385.1:0-13994 GCA_004023965.1 Spilogale gracilis
ATGGCAGTTGCCCAACCAACTGAGCCACCCAGGTGCCCCTGATATTTTTTACTATATTTTTCCCTTTGAAATACTCTGCTCTTTTAGTTATCATAATTCCTTTATATTCTAATTTTCTTCATAGTTTTCCAGATTCTTCTCCTTGATGATCATCATGGACTCTTTCATTTCTACTTGCCCTTTACTGGATGGAATGCCTTTCTCACCAGTCAGCTCTTCTCAGGTTATGTGATCCATCACCCCTCCAAGGAGTAGTTAAGTTTGCTTAAAATTTAAGTCTTTTTTTTAAAGATGTTATTTATTTATTTGACAGAGAGAAACACAGCTAGAGAGAGAACACAAGCAGAGGGAGTGAGAAAGAAGATGCAGGCTTCCTGCCAAGCAGGGAGCCTGATGTGGGGCTCGATCCCAGGACTCCGGGATCATGACCTGGGCTGAAGGCAGTTGGTTAATCAACTGAGCCACCCAGGTACCCCTAAAATTTAAGTCTTAAATATTTATAAAAACATGAAGTAAAGTAGTCAAGATGATTTTTAACTCTTGGTTTAAGAATAACAGATATAACAAACAAGACACTAAAATTTGGATATTATTATTTATCTATCTATTTATTTATTTATTCATTAAAACGTGGACATTAACAACTTAAATTGCACACTCAGAAATTAAATGCTTCACATTTGGAACATGCACCTGATCTCAAACTGGGGGTCATCAAGTATTTCACCAAAGGGACCTAGTTCTGTAACAGTCCTGCTTTAAATGCCACATCACCAGATGACTACAGTCTACATATTCAGTTAAAAGCATTCAGCAAAACCTCAGATGTGCATAGCTACTGTCTTACCATATAACAACAAAATAACTTTATTTAAAAAAACCAATGGACAGTTAACCCCAACTTTTCCAAAAGGGAATTAACCCTCTCTTCCCACCTCAAACTGAACTCCTCTTGTGTTCTCTTTAAATTACAAAGTCTATCATAGCATGAGCACAGCCATCCATTTTATTTAAGCCTGATGTCTGTGACCTTCTACACTTCTCATATTTACTTCAATTCAGTGAATTGAATTGAATTGAATAAAGATCTTTATTACCCATGATCTTTATTACCACAAACATCACTGCATAATTCTCTAATCAATCTTAATAATATCACTTTGATAACCACACTACTTCTAAAGTAATCTGACTCCACTTCATCTTCCATAACGTTACAGGAGATTAAAACCCTTCACCATGTTGCTCATCTATTTAAAACATCTAGATCAAACACAATATCTTAGTCAGAGAGTCCTTTATTTATAATCTGTTCCTATTTTCTGTGCTAGTCTCATATTCTAGGCTCTGCTCTTGATAATAAATCTGACACCCCCCCAAAATTGGGGTTTTATCACTCTTAGTGCTCTTCATTTCCATTAAATGTCATGTTTTATCTGCTTGGAATACTCACCTCCTTTCATTAGTAGATAACCCCTTGTGTCTTTTGAAGTCAAACTCACTTGGATGGTAAACAGTTTTCATTTGATCGGCTTTGTGTTCTAGAACATATGTTTAATTCTCTGAGATTCAGTTATCTGTTATGTAAAATGGGGATAATTACAATATTCTCATATAGCAGAGGTCAGGAAATTTTTCCTATAAAGGAACATAGAGTACATATGTTAGGCTTTGTACACCTACAGTCTCTGTCACAACTACTCACCTCAACTACTGTAACATGAAAATAGCCACTAACAATATGAAATGAGTATGTCTGTGTTCCAATAAATGTTTACAGAAGCAACTAAGGGTCAGATTTGGTCTGAGAGCCTTATTTTGCTGACTCCCCCCATTAAGTCATAGCACTGTCATTTTCATGATATTCCTGCTCATATATACTAAATGCAAATACATAAACCAAACATTTTGAGTGAGAGTTGTGCAGCAAAATGAATTCAGAAAAATATACTACTATCAATTTTCTGAAACATAAAGTATTTTCAAATAATATGATTAAGAAGTTTCTCCTTCGTGTTTCAAGATGTAGAATAAATCTGGAATTTACATATCAATTAGTGAGATGAACAAAAATGAAATTTGTATGCACTTTTCTTTAAAGGAAATCATCTACTCTATGTCTATCTTAGAATACTTGAAACAAGGATTAAATATTCTGAAAATATGTTTTTAAATAATTTGCTATGAAAGTTCCTCAAAAGCTAAAAATAGAACTACCCTATGACCCATCAATTGTACTACTAGTTATTAACCCCAAATGTACAAAACACTGATTTGAAGGGACACATGCACCCCGATGTTTACAGCAGTATTATGAATAATAGCCAAATTAAAGAAATAGCCTAAATGTCCAATGACTGTTGAATGGACAAAGAAGAGGGGGTAGATTTACACGATGGAATATTACTCAGCCATCAAAAAGAATGAAATCTTGCCATTTGCAAGGACATATATGGATTTAGAGTGTATTATGCTAAGTGAAACAAGTCAGTCAGAGACAAATACTATAAGATTTTAGTCACATTGGAATTTAAGAAACAAAACAAATGAACATAGGAGAAGGGGCATAAAAGAAAGAGAGGCAAAGCATAAGAGATCTTAACTACAGAGAATAAACCAAAGGTTGCTGAAAGGGAGGCGGGCAGTAGCTGGGCTGAATGAGTGATGGGTATTAAGGAGGGTATTTGTTGTGTTAAGTACTGGGTGTTACATGTAAGTGATGAATCACTAAATTCCATTCCTGAAACCAATATTATACTACATGTTAATCAACTAGAATTTAAATAAAAAATTAAAACATATATTAAAAATAATATAATAAAAGTGAAAGTACACATAAAAAATAATTTGCTTGACAAAAAGCTAAGCCTGGCTTATATTTACATATTATGCTGATATTTTGAAGTGTTTATTTCAATGAGTACTAAAACACTGGTTTTCTATTATATATGACTATTCCCTTATAAATTGCCTCTGTTTTTTAGCCAAAAAAAGCTTTAGATCAACTCTTTTTTTTCAATTAGCAATAATCACGCCTCGGATAAACCTCATTGGCTACAATACTGCCACTGCGCAAAGCTTCAACTCTTTTTTTATTATGGAAAAAATATATATGTAGTTGACTTGGATCTCATGTAGGAGTTGTTTCCTTAGTTAAGTTTGAGAGTTCAACCCATATATTGCTTCTAATCTACTTAAAATATATTATATTTAAAATATGCTTCACAATTGCATATTCTCTTGGTAATTAATCTTCTTTGCAAATGTAGATTAATCATTTTATTAATCTGAAAACCTGAGGGAGTAATAGGCATTGGAAACAGCTATATTTTACATTTAATAAAAGGAAAAAAATTAACTGAGATGAAGTGTCTTTGAGTGTGGAGACTCCATTAGAATTATAAAATACTAAAAAGCTAAGAAGAGAAGAACAAAAACACAGGAACAAACCAGATGGCATCAAGTACTAAAGAACTTATTTTATTTCTCCAGAATCGATAGTCAAGAACCACAACCAAAAACAAAAGGTGTATATCCTACATTTTAAGTTCACAGTCTCCCCATATTTGGAGCACAGCAAGCATCCTCTACTTGCTGAGAAGTGCCATTTTAACAAAATCTGAATAACAAAATATCTCCTCCTTACCACTGTGAGAAGAACTAAGTCTTTTCTGGAGGGGAGCGCGTGTTTTTGAAAAGAAAACCTCAACCTTTGCATTCATCTTTCCTATTAATGGAGTAAGAAGGTAGCAGGCTCCTTTCCTTAATCCAGGGAAAAAACATTAAGAAAATAACTCAAAACTGTTAGGTGGCTGTAAAGAAAGAGGTTTGCTTACCTGACCATGAATATAGAAAACACTGGGGGAACACAGCCTGGAGGAGTAGGCAGGCAGAGAGGGATAGGGACCATCCTCTTGTTTAACTATAATCTGTGTTGTATAGAAAAGAAAACCTGCTCACACCTCTGGAATTTAGGGTGGAAACATTGGAAACGGCTTGCCAGGGATTGTGAGTCAAAGAAATTCATCAATCAGAAGTAAATCAACATGAGGTCACCAGCATGAGGATCATTCAGGAAGTATTTACAAATTTTCCAAAGGGCCACTGAGATCTATAGAAGCTGCTTGGGACTAGACCTTCAACAGTAAAGCCTTTTAAAGCAACCACTTATTCACATTAAGCCCATAGATGCTGGGATAAATGCTTGTTGGGTGAATTCTTTACTTTAATTCTTTTCAGAACTATTAATATGATGATATATGCTGTGAGCACCTGAATAGAGAAAATCATATACAGCATTCTCTAATCTTGCTGTGGTAAACATGATTTAGACTGCACTGATACTGATATGATTAAAATCCAAGATTAAAGTAAATAAATAAAATTGTAAAACAAAAAAGTGATGCAGAATAGTTGAAAATTAAATTGAAAATTAGAAAACTTGAATAACTCACTACTATGAATAAACATTCAAACATATCCAAATAATTTTATATCTCAGTATTTTTCTTTCCATATGTTCCACATGAGTAAGTGAATGGTAAATTCTATGAAGATCCTTCTAATGAAATAATAATATACTTTAAATATATACAAGCCACATTTTTATGATTGTCCCTACTATAATTATTATGGAAAATGTCAGGTCACATTTTGAATTTGGACATTATAATTTTTACTAAGTTTTACAGAAATAAAAGTCAGTATGAACAATTCAATAAATCAAGAAAATTTAGTAGGAAAAAAATCAATCAACCATATTGTTTCTCTGAACTGTCTTTTTTTTTTTTTTTTTAAGATTTTAATTATTTGACAGAGAGAAACACAGCTAGAGAATGAACACAAGCAGGGGGAGTGAGAGAGGGAGAAGCAGGCTTCCCGCTGAGTCAGGAGACCAATGCAGGGCTGGATCCCGGGATTCCAGGATCATGACCTGAGCGTAAGGCAGACACTTAACAACGGAGCCACCCTGGCACCTCTGAACTAAGTTTCAAAGGTAAAAAGTCAATCTAGAAATCACTAAGAATACACAATCATTGGTGATCAATGGATCACTTGTGAGAAAAAGAGGAATACACCTGAGAATTGTATGTGGAAATGCAGCATGGTGTTTGTATGAAGAGCACATCCAACTGGTAGACAAGGATGACTCACATGGATGCAATATGTAAGGTTAGGCAAGGGATTTAATCTTTCTGAAGTTCACTGATGATAGGCGTAGTAAGAGAAAATTTACAAGTCAATGGTTTATCATTTTCTTTAACTTTTTTTTTTTAAAGATTTTATTTATTTGACATAGAGAAACACAGCCAGAGAGGGAACACAAGCAGGGGGAGTGAGAGAGGGAGAAGCAGGCTTCCCGCCGAGCAGGGAGCCCAATGTGGGACTCGATCCCGGGTCTCCGGGATCATGATCTGAGCCGAAGGCAGTCGCTTAACCAACTGAGCCACCCAGGCGCCCCTCATTTTCTTCAACTTTTTAAACATTTATCATCATTCTTTAATCTAAGTATTACAGGAAGCCAAGTGTTAGGCCTTAAGTGAGGATGTTTGGTATAGATGCACAGCACAAAATTAGCATTTGTTCATTTCCCTCTTGATTTCCTTAAGGAACACCTTTACAAAATACCAGCAAGAGCCATACAAGGTCAACGTAATGGTAAATATTTTGATTATAGCTTCTTGTGTAAAATTATTTTATTATTTTAATAATACAGTTATGTATAACATTAAAGTAGTACTTCTATTTTCAGGCTTACAGTCTCATTATGTGCACATTATATTTCACATAATCAAGGGCACTATTTAATAACTGCTACAGGTAGCATCAGTGTTTTTGGTGTCATGGTAAGATGTGTCTAATTCTTCTGAGAAATGAGTTAGTAGAAAGCATAGACTTTCACTGAAACTTTGTAAAGTGCAGATACCAGATATTTTTGTACTTATAGTTAGAAAAATTATCATCGACTTTTGTGTATGTTCAAGGGTGGATTCATATAACATATGCCTTTGGTATTTGTCAAATTCTGACTGCGATCCATGTACTGCTTTGACGAAAGCTTAATGAATGCTTAAAAAAAAAGCCATCTCATTTTTAATTCTGAAGTCTCATAACATGAATTACTTAATTTTCTTTTAGCTGCTTGGCATCACTTATCTTTTTTTGTAAATTTTGCTTTTATAGCAATTATTCCAACAAGGTATCGGCATGAAGGCATTTTAAATTTATTTCCCAATTAGAACTACCCTAACTGGCAGAAGAACAAGGGAAATGGCAGATTGGAGTTTAACATGATTTCATATTCATCTTGGCTGCCAAGGCTAAACTTGTAATTAAGGGATAATCCTACAGCAAGACCAGACACATAAGCAAGTAAACATAATGCAAGCCTATGTTTACGGGGCACCTTTATTTAGTTCTTGATTCAGAGAAAGAAGGTTATGAAAATAATTACCATAATAACACACTGCACTTTAAGTAGCCCCTTTTATGCTGAATCTGAACATATTACCACATTCATTCTAAAAGGAATCTTTAAAAAATATATGAGAACAGTTTCCACATCATAACTACAGTTAAAAAAAACAAACTAACTAAAATTAACCTTACAAAAGGCTAGGCTTGTGCATGTGCATGTGCCTGTGTGAGTGACTGTGTGCTATGTGTGTGAGTGTGCATGGATTGAGAGCAAAAAATATGTATGATAGAGTCTTTTCTTTTGGTTTGCTGAATTAATATTAAGGCGAATTTGTATTGAAGTGAACTCAGTATAAAAACAAAGTATATATGTGGCAATGCTTAAGATGCAGTGTATCCTCAAATCCCTGTATCGCCTTACCCAGCTCAATATGCTTCCTGCTGTAGTATGAGAGATACTTCCAGTCCCCATTACAGATTAATGAATCTTCCTATGTAGATTGAAGTACCACAAAATTGGTTTCTTAAAGCAACTCCTAAATAGCTCTTACTATGTATAGTTCAGGTCTCAAGCTGTATTCTAAACTTCCACACCTCTGCAGTATTTTCTTTCTAGTTCACTTTTGAGCTAGTGGTTTTTATATCATATTAGTAAGAAAGAATCATAGCTGGGTCAGAGTTAAGGGAGTATAGATTGTATATCACCACTGACTGTCTTGGTCTCTTTGCACTTCTAAAACAAAATACCTCACACTGGGTGGATTACAAACAATAAAAATTTATTTCTAACAGTTCTAGGGACTGGAAGTTTGAAATCATGGCATCAACATGGTCAGCGAGGGCCCTCTTCTGGGTCATAGACTTCGCTTTGTATCCTTACATGGTAGACAGTGGTAGAGAGCTTTGTAGATTTTCTTTTATAAGGGCATCGATCTCATTCATTTGGACTCCACTCTCATGATCTAATCTTCTTCCAAGGACCCCACTACTAAAACTGCCACTCTTGGGGGCAGAATTTCAACATATGAATTTTAAGAGGACATAAACCCTCAAACCATAGCGGTGACACTATAAGAAACTACAATAAAAGTGTGGGAGGAAGTTCTAAGAGAGGCAGGGAAGATTTTGTACACGGGCAAAAGGAGTAACCTCTGATTCATATGGTGAAATTGCAAAGACAGAAAAAAGGTACCATAATTTTGTGGAGAAATGACCCATGTCATAACATCCCTTGCTGTGTTTATTGGGAAAGTAGGAGCCTATCTTCAGTGGGTACCTTGCTCCAAGTTGTAAAACGACCTCTGGTCATAAAGATAGAAGAGTTTACTTTTCCTCTGGGTTCAGCTAATTAGCAAACAGGGGCCAATGACTGGACTATGGTGGACTATGCCTCCATCACTACCTCCACCTCAGCTATTAAAAAACCCTCCAGCCCTCCGATTCAAGGAGTCCATTTCCTACTCTTTTCCCTATTGCAGTAGTCTTTACTCTTTAACTTGTCCCAGTACAATTTTTACTCTGACATCTGCTTATCTTCCTTGAATTCTCCTGGAGTGTTGTACTTCCCCTAACTCTCGCCTTCATGCACCAGGAGGTCTGGCTTGCTGCTTTGAACACAATGTTAATGTTCTTATAGAGAAGGGCGATAAGTTGGTTTGTGGAAATCAGCTGGAGAAGAGGCACATTATCCTTTGGGAGTCAAAACTTTCTTAGATTGAGCAATTCTTAAGTAATAGTCTCTGTTTTATCAGTACTGTATGGCATCTTCCCTCTCCATATGCTGACAGGTTCTGTTTGAGGAACTGTGTAAACAGGTGTGGCTGATATTTAATGAGGCTGCTTCTATAAGCCACACATATATGCACTGCTTATTCATTTATGAGCACAGCTTCATGGTCATAGCCATCCTAGGAACCCATATTGCAGGATGGAACAGAGCTCCTTCCTTCTTAAATAATAACGCATTATCTAGGCAGTTGGAGGTTGCCACTTCATTAGCAAGTCAGTGTACTTCTGGCTTCCTACTGTTGCTATGATGTTTCTATCAATGCATATTGTTTCCTTTTTCTTTTTTTAAAAGATTTTATTTATTTGACAGAGAGAAACGCAGCCAGAGAGGGAACACAGCAGCGGGAGTGAGGGAGGGAGAAGGAGGCTTCCCATCGAGCCAGCAGCCCGATGTGGGGCTCGATCTTGGAAATCTGGGATCATGACCTGAGCTGAAGGCAGAGGCTTAACCACTGAGCCGCCCAGGTGCCCCTGCATATTGTTTTCTAATCGGAGCTGAAGTATATGCTGTTTAAATGTTTTAAAGTAGAATATTACCAATTAAGTCAGTAGATAGCCCTAGAAAGTGTGCATATTTGCAAATGTATGTATCTTTACCCATTTTTTCCTTTTTCAAAAATTCTGAATTTAAAAATCAAACATACCAGAGAAAAAAGTTCTAAGTGGTTTAATTATTCTATCTGCTTTGAATAAATGGAAAGAGACAATGCTTCAGATAATCTGTATTCAAGTTATTTAGAGATATACAGGATGGATTCATCTTTTTGAATTGCTCTTGACACTTAATTTTTAGTTTGAAATAATTTTATTTTCTTTGATTTTCATGCTTTTAGGCTTTTTCAAAAGTATAATTTATTCAATCACATGAGATAATCTCTATTATTAGGATGATTTACAGTTTTCAGATTCTTTTAAACTGCTGTTTTCTCTTACTATCCACTATATATTTATCTTGCTTTGAGAACTCTTTTCTATTTAATTTATTTGCTATAAGCCTACCATCTAGCTGCTAAATACTCAGATTATTGTTTACACATAAGGTATTCAGATAAAAGTAAAATATTAAGTTAAAAAACAATATTTGATCTAATTTTTTTCCAATGTTTAATTTGTTTATTTGAAAAATGTTTTGTTGCAATTTTTGATTAGCTGGATAAATTAAAAATATATATACCAAAATCCTGTTTAGACACCCTCAAGGTCCAAATGACTTCAAAAGTCTTCATTCTTTTTTTTTTTTAATGATTTTATTTATTTAAGAGAGAGACAGAAAGTGCAAGCAGGGGGGCAGAGGGAGAGAGAGAAGCAAACTCCCCACTAGCAGGAAGTCAGATATGGGCCTGGATCCCAGGATCCTGGGATCATGACCTGTGCTGAAGGCAGATGTTTAATGTATTGAGCCACCCAGGCAACCACAAGTCTTCATTCTTGACACGCAAAGAAAGGATATCTATATATGTAAGCATTATGAACAAGTCTATGTTTAAGGAGAAATAAAGCTATTTATTAACCCTCTATTTTCCCTTCCCTAATTCTAAAGGAAAATAATATGGAGATTCAAATTTTTATCTTTTTTTCTTATGATGGGTTGCTAGTTATTAATGTGGTGTTAATAGCCACCTTAGGAACCTCAGTTGCCTGTTTGGGGTCCCACACGAATGAGTTCATAGGTTCCTTAGCTTGAACTCATAGGGGTGTTGGGAGTCGAGTTTTGTTTCAGAGCATCACCTGAACAAGGAATTCTTCTATCTGGAAAGTCATCCTTCTGTTTTACTTTCCTGAGTATCCATCTATGTTACATGTTTGTTACATCAAAAGTTGGAACTTATCTTTCATTGCCTTACTTCACACAAAACCCGATCATAGGAATTGAAGAAAGTGATCTAATTTCTGGCCTTCCTATTAAGGGAAACAAGTTTGGTACGTCATATATAGAAAGCACAGGACAGTTAAGAAGATGCTTTCAGGGCGCCTGGGTGGGTCAGTGGGTTAAAGCCTCTGCCTTCAGCTCAGGTCATGATCTCAAGGTCCTGGGATCAAGGCCCGCATCGGGCTCTCTGCTCAGCAGGGAGCCTGTTTCCTCTGCTCTCTCTGCCTGCCTCTCTGTTTACTTGTGATCTCTCTCTCTGCCAAATAAATAAATAAAATCTTAAAAAAAAAAGATGCTTTCATTCAGTCCACTTCAATAGGGAGAATGTTCATTTATAAGGAATATCTCTAAGGTAAAAATGGATCAGTAGGGCTTTAGAGAGGTAAACAAGGCAACCACCAAGAAGTCTTAGGATAGTCATGTGGAAAAATGGAAGTGGGTGTTATCTCAGAATGTGCAGAGAGTGAGGGGAGCCTTCTAGTTCCTTGGGGTTAGCCATTTCCTGAAATGCAAACAAACACAGGCATTTCATAACATCTCACTTTCTCAGGACCAGAGATCAGATAAAGTTCAACATTGTCAATAGATATTTGCAAAGATCATGCAAACTTACCTCCTGCTCACCATGTACATGAAGACTAAAATTATTTACTATCTGACTTGTTAACATAAGGTGATTGCTTTTCAAGGAAAGAAAGTGTAATTGTCCTCCCTTTCATTTGGGTTAATGACATTTAAGTTTATGTACTCTCCAAAAGAATGATACTTAGGCTTTAACTACTTTCCAATAGAAATATTAAGAAACAACAAGCATGATTGGTTTCTCAGAGACGTACACACAATTTGTAGAAAAATATCTCATGCTTTCATCAATTATTCTGTTACAAACAATATAAATTATTTTAAGGGACTGGAATAATTCAGAATTTATAGTAGCATAATTGGGAAAACTCTTGCCAGGTTTGTAGGCTCTACCTTTTCCAGTTGACAGAAAACTTTCATAGCAAACAGCCAATAATTTTGTTATAAGAAGCAGAATTGGGGCGCCTGGGTGGCTCAGTTGGTTAAGCAACTGCCTTCGGCTCAGGTCATGATCCCAGAGACCCAGAAACGAGCCCCGCATTGGGCTTCCTGCTCTGCGGGAAGCCTGCTTCTCCCTCTCTCATTCCCCCTGTTTGTGTTCCCTCTCTGGCTGTGTTTCTCTCTGTCAAATAAATAAAATCTTTAAAAAAAAAAAAAGGCAGGATTTTCCAAGGGTCTATAGGTATGATTGTCTCCTGTACTCATCCATGGCTCGCTCTCCCCTCAAATTAATGATGACAACTTGTTTATTTTTAGTGATTAATATATATTGAATCTTACCTAAGTATAAAATTGATATGAGCATAAATAACTGCTCTTGAAATTGTTCTTCTTTTCTCTTCTGCCAGTGATACTTTTCTTCCTTCCTGAGATTATAAAAACATTTTTTTCTTCTGAAATTTCCTTTCTTTTCTCTTCTTTCCATTCTTCTAAATGCTTATGCTACTATTGTTCTTTGAACATATGATGATCTCAGGATGACTATTCATTTTTAGGAATGAAGAACTAAGTCAATTCATTAACATTGCTGGAATGGGTTTCCTGTTTGTGTCAGCTTTTCCCATGAATAAAATAATTGGACATATGTTTGTATTACATTGGGGTTAGAAACACAATTGATATGCTGCTTACTTTTAGGACAGAGATAAGATGCTGGCAGACTATTATTTGCCCTACACTGAAAAATAAGGGACAACTTAATCCTGGAAGCCAATCACTATCTTCTCTTTGACAGGCCACCTTTTCAAGAATTTCTCTTCTAATCTGGGAGAAAACTCTATTGCCACTTCTGCTGAGAGAGGGGGATAAATGGTGAAATTATCAAACATCAATTTTCACATTCTCTCTTTCTAGATCCATTTGTTTTAGTAATTAATTTGATGAGTAATGTTTTAAAGAAGTTTGATGCTTCACTCAGTGTTTACTTATTGACCACCACTGTCCTAGTTTCAGAAAACATCTCTTTGAAGAAATTATACATCAGCCCAGGCCTCCAAGTATTCAGATCTGGTGGGATTCAGAACACTGAATAGGTCATAGCATAGAAGGTGATATGTTTTTCAGCAGATGAAGTAAAGGAAGTTGAGAAGCAACAAGAAGAGAAGGGCTTCTAGTGCCAATTTGGGGGCCATTGTAGTAGAAAGTTGAGGCACAGGATAATCAGGAGTCCCAAGGGCAAAGAGGATGGGCTGGTAGAGGGAGAGTTGTATCAAACAGAAAAGGAAACACATCCACATGTGGGGAAATTACCACAGTCCAGTAGTGTCGGTAAGGATAAAATCACGTAGTACTGTGAGCAAATGCCAGACTGGATGACTAAGAACTGAAGATGTAAAGACAGTGACTGCAAGCTACTGTTCAATGAGTTTGGCTATGATAAGGAACAGAGGTACCAACTGGAGTTGGATAATAGATCATAGAAAATGATTTCTTCTAGCCCTAAGTCCCTTCATTCTGGCTGTTGATCTACACTCAAGTTTTAGGATGTACATACAAATAAAAAGTTAAACAATTATAAAAATATGACCAGGAATTTCACAATATATGCCCTGATTAAAGAAAGAAAAACAGGGGCCCCTGGGTGGTTCAGTTGGTTAAATGACTGCCTTCGGCTCAGGACATGATCCCGGAGACTGAGGATCAAGACCCACATAGGGCTCCCTGCGTGGCTGGAGCTTGCTTCTCCCTCTCTCACTCTCCCTGCTTGTGTTCCCTCTCCAGTTGTGTTTCTCTCTGTCAAATAAATAAATAAAATCTTTTAAAAAAAGAAAAGAAAAGAAAAACAATTCTGGAAGCCGGAAGATATTATTTAATGGAGTGAATTACATTTAGTAAAAGCCAATTTCTATTGTATAAACAGACATGGGGGGATAGCCCTGAGACAAGTATCAGAGTAGGATGGCAGACCCTTTGCCAAAGTGTCCTTCTTGTCAGATGGAGCGGTATTTGGGAAGGAGAGATGGGATGAAAGTCCATTGAAAATGTGGTTCAAATGTCAAGACTGATAATACCAAACATACATGATGAAAATAAGCTTATTATTTATTTAATAAGGCTTTTTGGAGGGGACAGAAAAGGCTTTCAAGTAGGTCTGAAAATGGCTTGAAAGAACAAGAAGAGGTGACTGGAGTTGGGTTTTATTCTTGGGTGGGGTCAGAGAGAGAGGATTTCCTCTCATGAGGCCATGGCTTGCATGATTTAAACTTCTTTCTTGCACCTAAAAGAAGTGTCCAGGCTTTCTTATCAGTTTTCCCAGCTGTGGGGCCCAAGGGGCTACCAGAACTTGAAAACTATCAGCAGGCAACACAAAAAATGAATAGAACTCTTTAGCATGGAAAAATATTTCTAAGACAACTAACAGTCCATCATTGACATTAAATCCACAAGAACAAGGCCAAATATGAAGCCATGGTACAGATTAAATGAGAAATGGACTAGGTCTAGCTATGGAAGATCAAGAATGTTTTGTTTACATTAATAAAGGGTCAAGTGAGTCTGGATAAGACTCATAAAAATGATCTAATTATTACAATCTAATATCTGAAGTTTGATGAAGTAATCTTTCAAGGATTCTCAACAAAAATTGTAACCCTTGACACCATTCTTCCTTATTGAGATGCACAAATATTCATAAAATAACCAAAGAAACTGCTGTTCATATGATCACAGGTTCTTTCTCACAGGGATAAAACGGCCCTTAAATTGCCAGAAGAAAGTCACACCCAATTTTGATTAGTCTTCAGCAGGCCATATATTGCTTTAGCACTCATTGAAATTGCCTGCCTTATTCTAATTAAAAACCTGGGCAGAGACAAAATTGACACCAACTTTGAAAATA